>JARYGA010013401.1:0-41607 GCA_030545235.1 Helianthus tuberosus
GAGAAATGTATTTGTAGCTCGACCAATGGTTGATTGTTAATATTTCCCATCATGGAATATGTATTTGTAGGTTAATATTGAATATTACCACAGGTTATATATATATATATATATATATATATATATATATATAGGGTAAGGTTCATGTGAGAACCACCTTTATTGCGAGAACCGCGAGAACCAATGTGAACACAACCTAAAATAGCTAAAAAAAACTAAAAAAAAACCTAACCCCCCGCCCCCCAAGCTAAATGCTAAAAACTAAAACCCCCAAAAAAACCTAACCCCCCCCCCCCCCCCAAAAAAAAAAAAAAAAAACCTAAACCCCCCACCCCCCCCCCCCCCCAAAGCTAAAATGCTAAAAACTAAACCCCAAAAAACCTAAAAAAAATCTAAAAAAATTCTAAATTTTTTTAAATATTTTTTATGTTAAAATCGCTACTTTTAGTAGCAAAAAAAAAAAAAAAAAAAATTTTTGCTACTAAAAGTAGCGATTTTAACATAAAAACTATTAAAAAAAATTGTGTGTTTTTTAGCTATTTTTAAGCATTTTTGGTTGTGTTTACATTGGTTCTCGCGGTTCTCGCAATAAGAGGTGGTTCCTAACGGATCTTTGTCCAATATATATATATATATATTAAATAACAAAATTTAATTCTTAGTCTTACAACCAACTATTAAAACTGTTATTTAACCGTAAATTAACTATTGTACGTACATTTATGATGGTTTGAAATTGTAAATAAAATTTAGGTAAAAGAAGTTAAGAAATAACTAATTTTTTTATATGAAATAGCTACTTCTTACCGCTTTACACCCGACCGATCATCCTTTATATGAAAATCCTAAGTTTGAAAACTACGTATAGATTTTGCAATATGATGGTTAAACACGCGACCATGTCCGTGTAATTTTAATAGCCGTGTGACTCAGTATGAAATTAGATATTGAGATTATAACCAAATCTCCGGAAAAATAACAAACATCTTATATCATGGAATTTGGGATGAACTTTCTGCACCCCTTTTGTTTAGAACCTTGTACAAGTAACTATGAAAAATTATTGAAATAGACAAGTTGACCAATCTGAATAGACATGCATATTTACCATTGACAAAATAAACAAAACAGATGACTCAGTTAATTTCTAGCCGCAGATTGACAATTTAGCCCACACTTTTTTTTTTCATCTAATGGCTATTTAGCCTATGCTGCGACGGCTATTTAGCCTTCATTTTATACGTGTCTTTTATTATTGGTTTTTATGTACACCCTGTGACAACCGACAAAATTACGGGCTAATCCATATGAACTAAACACTGTTTATTAAGTTTATTACATGCATTTAGACTTAATGATGTATTAATTGAGTCCATAAAGTCTAGCAATGTCGGGTAAATGCATGAATATTTGCATTTAGTATTATCGGTATCGTATTATCACGTTACAATGAAATTATTATAACGAGCGTCGATGGTCCTGGTTAACGTTGTTGTGTCGAAATCGTTCCAATGTGCCTAGAACAGTAAATCAATGTTATTATTATGTGTTCGATGTGAATAACAGAAAAACCCTATTTTGGATAAGTAAGTATCGCAATTATTCGATAGATCGCACAAATATTATTTTAGTCCATTTTCACCAAACAAGTACTATTATGTGGTCAATAAACGACGTTGATTAGCATTTGGTGTGATTAGGAGATATAAGCTGTTATAAGGATATCTAAATAATAAATTCAGGTTTTTATTTCATAATTGTTCGTTAGCCGATTAATTAACATAAATAAGAATCATTTTTCATCAAATCACCAACTAAGCTATGTCTAATGAACTAGTTAACCCTAACTAGTGTCCTAATGCAAGATTAGTATCCTAATCACCCTAATTAACCCTAATAGCTTAAATATCTAAGACCCACATCATTAGGAGATCTTTATTTTCAAACCAAGATCACCAACCCAATCCCATCTCCATGCTCACGACCCACAAAGGGGGTCCCACCTCACCATATTTTGGTTGAGTGTTAGGGATTCAAGCATGGCTAGTGTTAACTTATAAGTGTGTAGAAAGATCTTCGGCAGTTAAAGGAAACAAGTAACTAGCCTACTCATTTGAACATCACAAGAATAAACAACACTTAACACTTTTCTATCTCTTTTTCCCCTTCCATATCCACGGCCCAAAACCACCATCCAAGCCCTCCTTTTTTTTCAAGTCTCAAACATGAATTCTAAGGGTTCCAAGGAGTGTTCTAAGGTGATACAAGTGCTTAGAATAAACCAAGAAGCCTTTTTTTCCAAGGATTGAATCTTTTCTCTTCTCTTTTCTACAAGATTTTTCTACCCTAGCCTAGGCTAGTAGTAAGATTCTTAACCTTTGTTTTTTCCTTAAGTTATATGCATGTTAAAATGCAAGAGTTCACCAATAATTTTAATCTAGTTCATCGTGTTCGGGAAGCCTTTGTGGTACCATGTTGAGCTTGGATAGCCCTTGTGGTGTTAATCCAAATTAAGTCCAGTTTAGTAACCATTAGTCTTCACTGACCACGGAACAGTTGGATAGATAAATCGAGTTGACAAGCCCATTCCTGGCCCCAAGTGACGTTGTGGGAGTGCAATTGTGTCCATATTTTGCGTCACCTAAATTGGTAGCGTGGTAAACATGTGGTAGGTTTGGTTCCGAGCTTATGTGAGCACATACGTTAGTGTTCTAGCTAACATTAATTTGATCAGTTTCCATTAAAACTATCCATACCAGTTTTAACAAATGTTTTTAAACATGTATTTCAGGAAAGTAAGCAGCGTCTCATGGTGTGAAGGTCAAGAATTGGATGCATATGACGACCCACCCCCATGCGAGATATATTTGTCAAAGCCCTGTTCTACAAACTATAATTTTGTCTAAATATTTTTGCGAAACACAACGTTCATTTAAGCAAGTTATGCTAACTCAAATACTATGGTTTTGTAAACTTTTTAAACAATATATTTGGTATCGGTGGTTTATTTTTAATCATGTAGAATCAGATGCTTGAAAAACTTTCGTGGTCGTACCTAGTGTTTCCCCCTCGAGCGGGGTGTGACACACCCCACTGTACTTCACAATGAGTTTTTGTGTAGGCTATTTAAGTCCACAAACCGTGTTTAGCTTCTCATGGTTAGCTCTTTAACTATTTTTGTCTTTGTCTTTTTTGACAAGAGCTAACTAGTCATGTCTATTACTTTAAGATCAACGTTTAACTTGTTTCTAGTAAAGCTTCTCATGGTTAGCTCTTTAACTATTTTTGTCTTTGTCTTTTTTGACAAGAGCTAACTAGTCATGTCTATTACTTTAAGATCAACGTTTAACTTGTTTCTAGTAATTTTCCCTAAGTATTTTAAGTACAACATTTTTGTACTACATTTAAACCTTGAACACTTCATAAATAATGATGTAAACCTTCAACTCCTAGGATGTAAAGATGTTTCTTTATTGTGTTAAAAACTCTTTTGCGAATAATGGTTCTTCGTCAACGTATTATTAAAAAAAATTGAACTAAATTTCAATTGTTAGGCAGGGCCAGCCCTAGGGGTGGGCGAGCCGCGCCCCCGGCCGAGGTCCGTTTTTTTCCCGAGGCATAAATTTTGATTTTTTTCTTTTATACATTATATATATAAATATATAGAATATAGACAGTAAAGATAGTATAATTTGGCCTAATGGTCAAGGGCTTTATGTCCCTGCTAATCTGTCGTGAGTTTGAGTCCAGTTCATTCCCATTTTGGCCGTTTTAGTTCTTTTCCACTCCAGCTTTAATTTTCATTCTTATTTTTTTTGTTAATTTGTTTCTTATTTCATGTTTATTTGGGGTTCCTGTCTGAAAGCTAGATTAAGAGAAGCAAGATTTTCTTAACACCATTAGTGATCACCCATCTGTTGGTCCCAATTGATCTTTGATCTCTAGAACATGAATCGAATATTAGGGCTATTCATGAGCCGAGCCGAGCCGAGCTCGGGCAAGCTCGGGCTCGGCTCGATTATAAACCGAGTTGGCTCGGCTCGGATTTGAAACCGAGCTGAAAATCTAAGCTCGGGCTCGGCTTGGTTTTAAACCGAGCTGGCTCGGCTCGGCTTGGTTTGTCTCGATTTTAAAAATAAAAATTAATACATAGCTCTCAAAATTCAGTATTCTAAAATATTATTCAATACTTCAAAAGAACATTTTCAAAATAAGTTCAACCTAATATATTACAAGCCAAAATCACATTCAACAACGCAAAATAAGTTTTATGTTCCATGTAAATACAATATTTGTTCATTAGCACGGCAATCAGCCTTTAAATATGTCATAGATATCGAACTACAAGCCTAAATACATGTAAATAACATTCACTTTTTTTTGTAATATATTATATGTATATAAAAATAAAATATATTATAAGTAAAATAATTCAAGCTAAGCCGAGCCGAGCTACCAAGCGAGCCAAATCGAGCCAATTTGGCTCGTCACGAGCAGAGCTGGGCCGAGCCAGGCTCACTTTCTAACCGAGACGAGCCAGCTTGGCTCACTTTCAAACCGAGCCATATCGAGCGAGCTTTTTCCGAGCGAGTTTCGAGCCACGAGCTTTTTGGACAGCCCTATCGAATATAACAAACTGAATTTGAATATAACAAACTGAACTTGAATATAACTTGAATCTCTGAATACATGTGTTTTACAATTGAAATCTACAGCCCTATTTATAAGTAACTAAAAGGTGCGATTGTAAAGACGTGTCTTTTCATAAACGGGTGCGTTTCTTGAATATGTGGTTGTAGTTGAATCTTGAACAGGTGTGTCTCTTGAATCAAAAGTTGCGTCCCTTCCTTCTTCCTTTACAACCATCGATCCAAAGGGTGTGTCCAAAGAGACATGTATTTTCCTTTAGGGGTGTCGGTTACAATCTTCTGATTTGACACCTTTGGTCCCCGAACTTCATAACTACCTTCTAAACTACTTTTTACTATATACTAATCAACCCTTGTACTTTAGGATGTGTAGAGATTAGTGATTTCATTCACCCCTAATCACGAACATCCTTAAGTTGTTGTATATCTTGAACTCCGAGCGGTTTTATCTTCTCGGTATCCAACACTTCACATGTATCTTCTTATTCACAAACCTTGCTCCTCACGAACTATGCTTCATACGAACATTTTGCTTCACACTTGTCTTGACCACACTTAATTTGTATCACACAAACCTCTTCTTATGTAGTTGTCTCAACTCGTACTCTACCTGGTCCTGATAATCTTGTCCACCATCATATCACATGAATTAAATCCATCTCGCATAGATTTTAGATAAACCGACTCACTCAGATTTCTCTTGCGGTTTGTATCACACAACAATTTTTTTCTGACCCAGTCATAGGATATGCATGTCTTCTTCTTGATCTATCACAGATAAAATATCCTCTCCACGGTTGTTTCTCACAACAAGTTCTTCATCCTGGTTGCTTCTTTCACGGATTCTTCACTTTTTCCTAATCCACTCATCGGATTATTTATTGTTCCTTTCACAGGTTATCTTCGCATCACACGGTTCTTCGGTCCTTTGACTCATCACAAAATCGACTACCTTATTTTTTCTCACGGGTCCATAATTTTCCCTTGCACCCATTACATTAATTTCCAAATTTCACAGCACTTGTTTTTGCTCTCGCTACATCAAATTTTGCATTCACTACATGTATTTCCCAACATTCACTACTTCATTTTTTCTCTGCATTCACTGCACTTTTTTTTCTGCATCTTCTTCTTCTTCTATTTCACATAACACTTTGTTTCTGATTGAAAAAAACCTCCGTAAAAGCCTTCACTTGGTAACTGGATTCTGCGTAAAATCATTTAGCCTCTCGCCATCGATTCCTATTGCTTTCGAATGGAAAAGAAACCAAAACAACGATTCTTGATTCTTTGAATCACTCAATCTCAACAATATACTTCGAATCACTCGAACGATTCCTTCTTCACAGGCTTCTTCATCCGGATCAACTCACTTGATTTTTCTTTCTCTAAACCGGGACTATTGATACGAATACAAAATTCAGACTGAGACACACAAACCTGAATTTTCTATTTCTTGATTCTTGAATTGATAAAATCTTGGTTCTTTGTATTTGGTAACAACGTTTGGCCTTCACACCTTCACCCGCGAATAGAACTAAACGCGTATAACCACAAAATTAAATTTTGATTCTTCCTAGTACTCCAAACGAAACAAAAACAACGTTGTTTTGCGCTCCTGTACTCGGTTCGATACACTCATGAACCCTAATCGGATTGCTAACTTCAAATTCTCACAACCCTTACTTTGTTTCTTTTCTCTATATGAATATTCTTCACACTATTCTCCATATTTGCTTTCACTTTGCCTCACGCATAAACAGCCCTCACGTTAGCGCTTCACTTGACTTTCTTTCAGTTCATCATGAACAAAATCACATGTTTCTTTCTAAATAGCGATCACCGCTTTTCTTCGAATCACTTGAATGCTTTTCTTCACAGACTATAATCACAATCACAATTCCCTTGCGATTTGTTGTTCTTTAATTTCGATTTAGATAACACTCCAAGCAAAACCACAACAGCCCTTGATCTCATTCTTTCTTCCATATATATCTTGTTTCTAAATTTTGACTATCGACTAGGAACCACTGTACCGGTAAAATTCAATTCCCTTGAATTCAATAGACTTTCAAATGTTTAACCTGCGTATAACCATAATGCGTAATAACCAAAATCCTGACTATCTAATTTGCACTATAACCTCGAAATCAAAACCCTAGATTTCGAACAGAACCCTGGTTCGACTCTTAGAATCGAAAAAACTAAAACTTGCAAATTGAATATTAGAATGATGAAACCTGATCGCGAATGAGTTCCTGGGATCGTTGCCTTGTGATTCCCAATGCCTAGAGCCTAGTGCTCTGATACCAATTGTTGGTTCCAATTGATCTTTGATCTCTAGAACATGAATCGAATATAACAAACTGAACTTGAATATAACTTGAATCTCTGAATACATGTATGTTTTACAATTGAAATCTAAAGCCCTATTTATTAGTAACTAAAAGGTGCGATTGTAGAGACATGTCTCTTCACGAACGGGTGCGTCTCTTGAATATGTGGTTGTAATTGAATCTTGAAGAGGTGTCTCTTGAATCAAAACTTGCGTCCCTTCCTTCTTCCTTTACAGCCATCGATCCAAAGGGTGTGTCCAAAGAGACATGTCTTTTCCTTTAGGGGTGTCGGTTACAATCTTCTGATTTGACACCTTTGGTCCACTACAAGAAACAGGCACCTTTAGCGACGACAAGTGTCGCCGCTAAAAGTCCTTTTTGTCGCCGCTATTGCCTTTTAGCCGCGACATGTCGTCGCTAAAGGGTCGCCGCTATAGATCGGCCGCTATTGGTCACCTGTCGTCGCTAAAAAGGGTGTGTTGTCACTATTATTAATGACTTTTAGCGGCGACATTTGTGACTTTTAGGGGCGACATATGTCGCCACTAAAAGTAAAAAAAAGGAAAAAAAATAATTTACTGCTATTTACATTGTTACCCACATACAATTACATGCATATTTTTTAAGTTTTTCCTAAACATACATGGACCAAAACGTTCATAAGTATACAAAGAATTAAACAGTAATTCACATTCAAACAACCAAAAATTACATAGCAGTTTGTTTATATCACCATATTAAAACAGTAGTAACTAGTGCTTTCAACCACGTGTTGTGACGGGGATGACAAACATTTGTAGTTTGACATTGTATGAGTTAAACTATTTGATTCGCGGACCTGTTATGTATCGAAAAGCACCTGCCGCAACTTAACTTGTCGGAAGATGGTAGTTTCTGGCCTCTCTTCATATTGCTGATGGTATAAACCCTGCATACAAATGGAAAACATCTGTAACTGTCTTTTTTTAGTTAAAAACAACACTTGCAGGTGGGTCTAATGGTATCAAAATCACCCAAGGTCTAATATTAAACACACTAAGGACACATTTGACCCGTTACCCAACCCACCACATTCCACCTTTTTTTGTGGGTAGATGCAAAATGATGTTACTGTACAATTGAAAGTTGAACAAGAATGAACCGGTTGTTAAAATCATGAAATAAAATGATACGGGATTCAGTAAACACCTATTTCAACATAATGAGTTACCCTTCCACTAAAACTGACAAAATACAACAAACATAAGTGCATTTGAACTGATAATTGCAATCAAGATATTTGTACTAAAAATGTATATTGTTATGAGTTATAAAAGCATACATCGATTATAGTGAGCAAAGAATATGAATCACCACTTGTTAAAGTCAACCATGAAGCCTAATCGACTGACTTCAACCTAAACATGTTCTGGCCCTTTACGACTTTACCCAACCTGCCTATCCCAACAATGGTTGAACACCAAGTTAAGTAAAGTAAAACCATATATGCAGACTGACCCTATACTCTAAAGATGTGTTCGACTCACACGTGCTATCGTGCTTTTTATTCTTCTAGGATATCACATTTCACAAAACCCCATACATGAACATGTAAAAGAACTCTTTTTAACTCGAGTCGATATCGGGTCGGGCTGAACTCATTTTGATCTGAAAAAAACGGATACTTTCTTTGAATGGCCCATTTTTACCCGAACATGTCTTGCTTAGAACATGTTTTAACTTGAACCCCTGGTAAACTACAATAGATGCATATATAGTTTACTAGATTCTTCCAAATTTTACCACCCCAAACATATTGTTTATTGAATTCTTTTAGAAAACTTAATCTAGTTATATGGTCCTTACATCCAAGTCACCATTTTATTAATATATAATATATTGATACCACATGTTTTTCAAATGCCAACTAACGAAGCAGTCAAGGGCAATTCATATTCCCAAATTTCAATAAAGATGTAATCTAGTCATTGCATGAAATCTAAACAAATAAAACAAGAAAAATGAAAGTGCAGTTCTCATAAGTTAACCCCATCAAAATGTAATTCAACCATGAAATGTAGTCAATTGCAATTGTTCAAAAACAAGAATATATTACCTTATGAAAAACGCCAGTTGTTGTGTGGTGGTCGTCCTATGGGGAAATTTGCTGAAATAATGATATTGCAACCAGTTAATTAAACACAAAATAACAACACACAAATTAAACAATTTATTAGACGAACGAGGCTTATAAGCTAGATTATGTTATATCAATCTATTATTATTAAGAATGTATTATGTAACGTTATTATTGTTATTATTCTTTAACCTAGTTAGGGGTGGTTATTACCATGAACTCCCCGTATATATGTAATCAAATGTAACGAATTCAATTACCAATTCAATCAAGAACATTATTCAAATTTTCTCATTCGAAATCTAAGTCTGTTAGTGTGATCCATTCCAATAAAGTGGTATCAGAGCCACCACCGATCAACAGGTACAAATTCTGCGAATCGTTATCAAGTGCACAACCCTAAATTCTGCGAATCTAAGTCTGTAATACATGACGACCAACGGAGGGTTTCAAACCCAGATTCCAAAATTGCTAGGACAGAATTACTATCACTGGCATATACAAATGAGAGTGTTACTGGAATCACAAGATTTTATGGACGATAGTGGAAGAAGGATATTTAGAACTTCCGGCAAATGCATCAGAGAACGATCAGAACGTTCAGAAAGAGAAGATTAAAAGGGACAAGAAGTCGTTGCATATCATGTTTCAGGCCGTTAATGAAACAGTATTTGAACGTGTGGCAACGTGTAAAACTTCAAAGGAAGCATGGGAAGTCTTACACAAAGCATACAGAGGAGAGAACAGGGTAAAAACAGTAAGATTGCAAACCCTAAGATGTGAATTCGATGCATTAAGAATGAAGGATAGTGAAACTATAGAAGATTATGTTAATCGCACAACCGTAATAGTTAATCAATTACGTCTGAATGAAGAACGAATAGAGGAACAAAGAATTGTCGAAAAAATTCTCAGAAGTTTAACAAGGAAATACGAATCAGTGGTGGTAGCCATAGAAGAATCTAAGGATTTAAATGCAATTTCCACAGAGGAATTACTTGGGATTTTGCAGTCACATGAATTACGGCTAAGACAATATGATGATGCACCAACAGAACAGGTGTTTCAAGTACAAAGCAATTATTATGACAGATCAAAACAATCAAGATCAGAAAATAATGGCAGGGGACGAGGCAAAGGAAGAGGAAGGTTTAATGGATCAATTCGATGTTTTAATTGTCAAAAGTTAGGGCACACGAGACGATTCTACAACAAAAGAGACGACAATGACAGATCTGGAAATGTTCTCATGCACACCGATGAAGTAGAAGATAAGAACGATGACACCATGTTCATGATATTCAATGTGGAAGAAGTTATAAAGAATGATTGTTGGTACTTGGATAGCGGATGTAGCAATCACATGACGGGTGACAAGAATTTATTCGTAACATTAAATGAATCTGAGCGGCGAGAAGTAAGAACTGGAGATGATAAACGGCTCGATGTACTCGGCTGTGGAGACGTAATGATCAGAGTTAAAGGGGTAGAGCGACGAGTTCCTAACGTGTTTTATGTGGAAGGATTAAAACACAATTTATTAAGTATCGGTCAATTAATTAAAAAAGGATATGATGTGAGGTTTAATGATCAGGAGTGCACAATAAAAGATCCATCCGGAACCTGTATTGGAACTGTTAGAATGACAGGAAACAAGATGTTCCCTCTAAATACGAAACAAGATCTGACACCCCGGGTATGCAATGTCACAACCTCCAAGTCTTCGGCATTATGGCATCGGAGGTATGGGCACTTGAATTTTGACACGTTGTATGATATGGGCGTGAATGAAGTTGTGAAAGGCTTGCCGAAAATCACCAGGTCACATAATGTTTGTGAAGAATGCATTTTCGGTAAGCATGCCAGAAAACCTTTTGCCTAACAAGCGACATGGCACGCTAAGGAACCACTACAACTCATTCACTCGGACATATGTGGTCCCATGAGAACTCAATCTATAGGGGGTTGTAAGTATTTTATTACCTTTATATATGATTTCTCTAGAAAGACGTGGGTGTATTTTCTAAAGTTCAAGTCCGATGCTTTGACTTATTTTAAAACATTCAAAGCACTCGTGGAAAATCAAACTGATTACAAGATAAAGTGCATACGAACCGACAAAGGTGGAGAATATTGTGGTCACGAATTTCAAGGATTTCTCATGGAAAGTGGAATATGTCATCAGCTTACTACAAGTTACACACCCCAACAAAACAGTGTAGCCGAAAGGAAAAATAGGACTCTTATGGAGTTGAGTAGAAGCATGTTGAAGATGAAGGATTTACCGAACATGTACTGGGCCGAGGCAGTTTCATGTGCAACCTATTGGCTGAATCGAGCGATAACTAAAAGTGTACCTAATATGACACCACAAGAAGCCTGGAGTGGAAGGAAGCCCAACGTTGAGCATCTTAGAATTTTCGGATGCGTTGCTTATGCACATGTTCCAAAACAGCAACGCGGTAAGTTAGATGACAAGACTAAACGAGCTATTTTTGTTGGATATAGCGAAAATAGCAAGGCCAACAAGCTGTATAATCCAGTAACAAAGAAGACTATAATAAGCAGAGATGTTATATTCAATGAAAGCCAACATTGTATTACCGATAGAGGGAGTCAAGGGACGTCATGCATAGAGGTTGATAATTCCGGCGAAGATGCTCAAAGAAAGGCAATGGAAGATCAAGTCCAGTCTGCAACATTACAAGAGAATGCTCATGAACAGGAACCCTCAAACTTAAGTATTCAGAATGAAGGTCCACTCAATGGTCACAATGAAGAGGTGACTTCAGCCGAGAACTTGAACGATGGAATTGAAGATGCAGATTCATCTTCCTCCTCAGAAAATGAAGTTATAAGAACTCGGAAAGTGACTGTTGTGTATCAAAAATCAAAGCCCCTCACAAAGGCCCAAGTTAATGCATTATATGATAAAGATCAAGGTAATTCAAATAACGTTGTGAACTTTGTTCTCTTTGCTGATGCGGATCCAACAACATATGAAGAAGCATGTAAAGAAACCAAATGGAAAGATGATATGGATAAAGAGATGGATTCTATAATTAAAAACGGCACATGGGAATTAGTCGAACCTCCAAAGAATCAAACTCTGATAGGTGTGAAGTGGATATATAAAACGAAATATAACGAACATGGGAAGGTAAGCAAACACAAGGCACGATTGGTGGTGAAAGGTTACAAACAAAAATACGGCATCGATTATCAGGATGTTTTTGCTCCAGTAATAAGGTTTGATACAGTTAGACTCGTATTAGCGTTAGCTGCACATCATGGATGGCATTTACATCAAATGGATGTAAAGACAGCCTTTCTAAACGGAAATTTAAAGGAGCAAGTGTTCATCGAACAACCAGAAGGGTATATTACGAAAGGTGAAGAAGGAAAGGTATGTAAACTAAAAAAGGCTCTCTACGGGCTAAAACAAGCCCCGAGGGCTTGGTATAGTAGAATAGAGGGATATTTCGCATCAAGTGGCTTCAAGAAATGCACCTATGAACATACCTTGTTTATCAAAATATCCAAAGGAGTAAAGATCATAATCTGTTTGTATGTTGATGATCTAATTATAGCCAGCGATTCGCTAATTATGTTGAATCAGTTTAAGGAGTCAATGAAAACTGAATTCAAGATGACTGATATGGGAATTTTGCATTATTTTCTCGGAATGGAAGTCTCATTTAAAAATGGAGACATTGTGCTCTCACAGCAACAATATGCAAGAAGTTTATTAGACAAGTTTAATATGGCGAATTGCAAGGCGATTTCAACCCCAATGGAGTATGGCTTACGGCTATCCAAGCAAGATCCCGATGACGAAATAGAGCCAAACATCTACAGGAGATTAGTTAGCAGCCTTATGTATTTGACTAATACGAGACCAGACATTATGTTTGCAGTCAATAAAATCAGTCAATTCATGGAGCAACCGAAGAGGAGTCATTGGGAAGCTGGGAAAAGAATCCTAAGATATATAAAAGGAACAATAAATCAGGGATTAGTTTATTCTAAATGAGGTAAAGGCTCGTTAATCGGCTTCAGTGACAGTGATTATGCAGGGAATATCGACGACAGTAAGAGCACATCAGGATATATCTTCCACTTTGGACCTGGGGTCGTAGCCTGGCAATCAAAGAAACAAAAAGTAGTAGCTTTGTCATCAACGGAGGCAGAATATATTGCACTCTCCATGACCGGGTGTCAAGCACTTTGGCTCAAAGGGATTCTGGATGAATTAGAAGAAAAGATCGATCAACCGCTGGTTATTTACTGCGACAATAAATCGACAATATGCTTGGCCAAAGATCCAGTGTATCACGGCAAAAGCAAACACATAAGGATCAAATACCATTTCATTCGGGACCTGATCAAGAATGATGACATCGAAGTGCGTTATTGCTCAACCAAGCAACAAGTTGCAGATGTCCTCACTAAAGCTCTGCAACCTAAGGATTTCCTGCGTTTAAAGGAGTTTCTGCACTTCAATGTAATCTAGCTTACGGGAGGGTATTAGACGAACGAGGCTTATAAGCTAGATTATGTTATATCAATCTATTATTATTAAGAATGTATTATGTAATGTTATTATTGTTATTATTCTTTAACCTAGTTAGGGGCGGTTATTACCATGAACTCCCTGTATATATGTAATCATATGTAACGAATTCAATTACCAATTCAATCAAGAACATTATTCAAATTCTCTCATTCTAAATCTAAGTCTGTTAGTGTGATCCATTCCAATACAATTAACACAAACTAAACTAAACAAATTAAAAAGAAAACTTACCGGGTGTGTTCTGCCAAAACAACAGTTCCTTTTGCAACTGGATATATATGTTAATGTAACACCCGTTCTTATAAATCAAGGTTTAACATATATTTTACGAAAACAATCATGTAATTAAGATTACATATACATCGGAAATACGGGTTTATTAAAACCTTTTACAATTTAAAAGTTTAGAACATAATGTAATTAAGTTCGTCATTTAAAAGTAACAACGAAACGTTGTGCGGAAGCTTATTTCTTGATCGTGTTCGGTTCTTCATTGTGCTTGGTCGTCCTCCGGTGCTAGAATTATACCTGAAACTCATAAAACATGAGTTGGATTAGTCATACGTAACTTAGAACGTATTTAAACGGGTTCGCAATGCATAAACGGTTAAAATAAACGATTTTCGCGCAACTGGCACCCCGTCACGTCACGCGACGGCCTGGGGCCTTCCCCGTCGCGTGACGCGATGGCTTGATTTTATCAGACTGTTGCAGCTTGTTGCTGCATTTACCCAGCTCCGATTTCGATTGGAATTCTAACTTCAAAGCTTCATAACTTTCAATCTAGATGTCCGTTTTACGCGATTCTTTTTCCTACGCGTTCGTAATTTAATTCTCCATATCATGGAGTAAAAATCTGATATCTGAATTCACAAAATTTTAGATTTCAAGCTCTTGGCTTGAAATTCAATTTTAACACTTTTGACCCGTTCGTGATTTTATCAAACAAACTTGTTTATTATCTTTAAAATACCATGGACATCGTGTTATATCCGTTTACCAATATTTAAGGTTCAAATTACGGGTTTCTTATGCAATCTTATCCCGTTTTACATATTTACTCATTTTGACCCATTCAGAGCGATTTTCATGCATTTAAGCATCCACCTCGCACTTCTCTTTCTACACTTTGCATTCCCATTTTTTTAAGCCTCTTATATTCCATGTTGGTGCATATGTCTGTCGACTTCGTCTTGTATCGAGTCTTGTAATAGGATAGATAGATAGATCAGGGCTTGAAGTACGAGAAAATTGAGAAAACATGTTAGATGGGCCATTTCGCTCGAAATGGAAAGTGTCCATTTCATACGAAATGAAGATGATCCATTTCGCACGAAATGGATTAATCCATTTCGTACGAAATGCCATTTCGTATGAACTATTTCGTGCAGAATGGGCAGCCTATAAATATGTGCCTTGAGTCTTTCATTTGTAACGCTCTGATTCCGGTAGCGAAGCTCTGCCGAAGTGTCTCCAGCATTGTAATACGATCTGATATCAATTCAAGAGACAGTTTAAAGTGATTCTGTGTGCATATCAGCTGAAACGACTTCGATAAGTTTGTTTCCGCCACTCGTATTGAATAGAACTCTTCTGAACGACTCGTTTTGGTCGTGCAAACGATCCTACAAGTGGTATCAGAGCTAAGGAGGAAGAGTTCTTACCATTTCAGCTGAAAATTCTGATTTCTACACATTCTTTTCAAAATTAACTGAGTTTTCACGGATAAAATGAGCTAATTTTCACATATATTGTGTGAAACACTGTTTTAACAAAGCCTTGAAAAAATCAGATCTTATTTCGAAGTAAAAGTTGATCAATTTGTTCAAAAACTGTCCGATCGTGTGACGTCAGCGTCATTTCGTACGAATTGGTATCATTTCGTTTGAAATTGCTCTATTTCGCACGAAACAGTGCTTCCATTTCGCACGAAAAGGCCATTTCGCTTGAAACAGTACATCAGATTTCCATTTCGTACGAATTGGAGTAGTTGATTCATTTCGTTTGAACAGGGTTCATTTCGCGTGAAAGGTTCATTTCGTTTGAAGAAATCCATTTTGTTTGAAAAGCCTGATTTTGTGAACTTTTATATACTGAATCATGGAAACCGAGTTCTACAATGCCTTTGCTAGCCCGATCACTATTACTCAAAATACGATGCTAGAAAATGAAACGGGTACCACGCAAAAACCGCCTAAGCTTATGAGTATTGAGGAATATAATGGATGGGCCGAACGTTTTGAAAATTGGGTTCAAGCATATTACCTAGATGCATGGGATTATACTGAATTTCGATATATTAGACCGGTTAAGGACAACGGACAGAAAGTTGACATTAGAGATCTAGATGTTGATGAGAAAAAGAAATACAAAAATGAAAAGTTGATGGTTAGTCTCTTGAAGCAAGCTATTAAGGAAGAAATCTTGATTTTACTTCAACATAATGGAAGTGCTCATTCGATATGGAAAGAATTAAAATCAAAGTTTGTTGGAAGTAAAGAGATGATCAAGAACAAAATGTCGCTTTTGAAGAAAGAATTTGATTTATTCCGTGGATTAAGAACTGAAAACACCAAGCAGATTATAGAAAGATATTGCAATTTGGTGAAGAATATGCAAAGATTGAACATCAATAAAGATAAAGAAGAATTGATTGAAAAGTTGGCCGATGCGTTGCCACATGATGTTTGGGGGACGTATCTTATGATGTTGAAAAATAAACCTGAATTTGACAATCTAACTCTGAGTGATTTTATTGAACAACTTGAAGCTCAAGAGATGGAACAAAGAAAGATAGCACGAATGAAGAACTATGATGGTGAACAAGACATTGGTCTGTATTACAAAGGAGGTGTTAGTGATAAGACCAACATTGCACCAAAGATCGAAACTGCTTTCAATGCTAAAAGTTCTTCTGAAAGTTCATCTCAAGGATCAAGTAGCAAAACGGGATTTTCTTCATATCCATCGTTTGATCCAAATTTTTCAGCAACCAAGAGTGGCAAAGTTCTACAATGCAACATTGCACTAAATCTTGAGAATGATCAAAATTACTCGGAAGAAGTTGCAAAAAGTCACATGTCTTTGTTGGTGACTGTGTTAGAGTCGTATGGGAGTTTAGTTGCAGGGAGGATCGGAAATCCAATGTTGACAAAAGAGGATTACGATTAGATTGATGCTGAGGAGATGGAATTAATGGATATAAAGTGGTGTTTGGCGAGCGTGTTGAGAAGAGCTGAGAAATTCAAGCAGATCACAGGAAGAGATGATTTCCGTGATGCTAATGTTTCTACTTTAGGTTTTGATAAATCTAAAGTTACTTGTTTTCGTTGCAGGGAAAAGGGCATTTCAAACGAGAGTGCACAAACCGCGAAGCAAATGGAGCTCAAAATCCTTTCAACAACAATGATTATTATCGGAAAGCGATTTATCATCAAGTTGCTCAACAGCCGTATCAACAACAAACACAAACTGCTCAAGCTAGAAAGGAGATTGAAGAATCAAAGAAAGCTTATGTTGTCAATCAAAAAGATGAAAGTTCGTCAAAAAGTTTCAGTTGGGACAAGTACATTTCAGCCAACAGTAAAGCATGTTTGATAGATCAAGATGACGAAAGGCTTCCAAAAGAGTTCAGTTGGGATGATTATGATCCTAACAAAACTTCAGATCATAAAGCTTTTGTTGCTCAAGTTGTTGAAAATGATGATAATGATTATTGGGCAAATAGTATGAAAGATCATTTAAAATATCTAGCTGAGAGAGATGCTGAGAGAGATGTTGAAAGGGCTCGAATGGCAAAGAAAAAGGTTGAAAAACAAGATGATCGTGATGATAATTATTCGTATGAGGCAGAAAGAATGAAAGAGCTTTTAAAATTTCAAGCTGAGAGAGACGAAGAAAGAAGGAAAGGTAAGAAAGATGAAGAAGAAGTTCGAGTGATAAAGCAGAAAGAAATTCCAGCTTTCGAGATTAAAAAGGAAGCTGTTGCAGAAAAGGTGTCTGAGAATTGTGAAAATTGTGAGACAATGAAAAAGCAAAACAATGAGTTGATTCACAACATGAACAGGTTGAACGAATCGTATGATGTCTTAAACAAAGCAATGAATCAATACAACGAGTCAAGCAGTGAACAAGCAACAGCAATGAAGACACTCAATGGAGCATACATGATAAAGCAGGACATGGTTAATTATTACATTGGGATGTGTGCTGAGCTTGAACAAAAGTTGGAAACTCAAAGAATCGAAACTGAGAGAGTAAACAAATTATTGAAAAGTTACTCATGTTCTTCTTATGTGATTGACAAGATTTATCCTATAGTGGCATGTATGAAGACATTTGAAGAAGAAACATCTGAAGAGAAGAATTCCGAAACAAAAAAGGATACTGAAGTGAAGATTTCTGGTAAGAAACAAAGTTTTGGCTATAACAAGTGTCCACCCCCATTTGAAAATGCATATTCTCCACGAAATGCTAATTCAGAAAGAGTCAAAAAGGCAACCAACTTACAGTGGGAATCTGAGCCTTCAGATAATTTGCCAGACAGTATTGATGTCACTTTCACATCATCTGACACTGATCATGAGTCCGAGTTAATTAAGAAAGTGGCCGATCAGGTGTTGGATAAAGATGATACGGAGGAGTCAAAGTCGGTGTCAAACACAGAGTCAAATTCAGAGTCAAAGTCCAACACGTCAAGTCCAACAGTCAAGAAGGGCAAACGAGTTTATAATACAGAATTTCTGTTATCACAAAATAATTTGAATGACGAAACATTCAAAGTAGCATATACTTTAAATGATTCTGACAAATTATATTCTGATAAAGAATTTCCAATAAGAGGTGTTAAAACTGAAATGATTAAAAAGGTTTTCAAACTAACGGAAATTAATTTTTCTGAAATAAAAGATGTAAATTTTTCTGAAAAACCTAAAAAATACACCTCAAGAGATCAACAAAGGTTAAACAAGAAAAAGGGTTACAGTTATGGTTCTGGTTTTCAAAAGAAACCAAATCATAACGGTAATTTCAAAAAGAAAGGTCTAGGCTTTATTCCACCTAAAAATCATAAAAATGAGAAAAATTATAAACCAAAAACTGTATTTGTTTCAGGATCAAGCTCGGTAGAAGAAGAAAAGAGTTCATTCTGGAAGCAGACGAACAAAGAATTCCTTGCGAAGAAGCAAGATGAAATGAAGAATGTAGCTGCTCAGAAGAAAAAGGAGACGAGAACCTGTTTTAACTGTCATCAAGTTGGTCATATTGCCAGAAACTGTTTAAAGGCAACCAACACACAACAGGGAGTGTCTCTTAAACTAAAAGAAAAGGTTGTTGAGAAAAGTAAACCACCAACCAAAAAATTTAAAGTTTTTGAAAACTCAACATTTGAGGTTGGAGAGTGTTCAAAAAGGGTTTACAAGAGAAAAGTTAATCTTGACAACCACAAGTGGGTTGTTAAGAAATCAGTTGATAGTTCTGGCGATGAATCTGACTCCACAAAGTCAGATGAGCCACAAGTTGAGACAAAAGTTGAAAAGTCAGTTCCGCCAATGGATGATGCAAATTTTCCACCATTGCGGGCTGAAAATTTTAAACTAAAAGTTGGAAAAATTGAGATTTCAAATCAATTTTTTACTGAAAAGAGAAATTTTGATGTTGAAAAGGTCTTTAACCCCAAAGTGAAACATATTTTTTGGGAAAATGATTGACGGGAAGGTCAAAGGGGTTAAAGAATTTTATGAAAAGAAAACAAAGAAACCAGAAGAAGATGGTTCATCCCAGGTTAGTAACTGGGATAGAACCTATCACGACTAAAACTCTGGACTTGCCGGAGCTCCAAAGTTGGTAATCGTGGAGCAGGAATCGGCATCATTCTTGGTAATTGTGTTTGTAAAGGATCTTCAAGTGGTTAATCAAGGACATTAAGTTGTACTTGATTTATCTTTCCTACAAGTGGTTAAAAGAAAACAATGTGATGAGTTTATCCCCTAACCTACAAGTGGTTTGTGAAAATCAATAAAACTAATTTTCCGGAAAAACCATTTGATTAAAACAAACTTAAGTGTTTTGAAATAATAATGGGAAAATAGTTTGTTGTCAGGGGGAGTTCTGATTGTTTATGCCAAGTAGATGGTGAATTGAAGTAATTCACATCATGTTGTCATGTTTTATGTACAGTTTATTGCTTTTCTTTTCAATTTTTACCAGAAAATCAAAATTGAAACATATTTTGATTTTAGGGGGAGTAAAATTTTTTTAGAAATTTCGAAAATTTGAAAAAAATACAAAAACATGATAAAATCTAAAAGGCTAAAAACATTGAAAAATTCAAAATGATTTTTGTTGTGAAAAAGAGGAAATGATAGTACATCAGTTAGACTGTCACAGTACGCTAAAGAAATGGAAAGTTAAAATGTGATAAACGGTCTCACTAAAGATATGACGATAGGCTCAGCTAGACTAGTAGATTTGCGAGAACGATACAAACTTAAATGAACAAGCCTAGTTCTAGTGGGAAACGCGGTTGAAAGCATAGTACTTAGTTTTATCCTTCGTGACTGTGTGCCTGCTCAGTAATCGCTGAATGCTAAAAGAGCATAAAAACCGGTCAGTGTGTGAACTTTCACAACATGCTGAAAAAGTCTCTGTGATTGTGCATTTCATTTTGCAAAGATTTAAACTTGTTTGATTTCTTTATTTTGTTTAAGCATTGGGCATCCTATGCGTATACGTGAGTATCGAACTGGATGTTAGTGCCTAAACGTTCTGCTTTATTTTTTCTTGGTGTTTCTTTTAAATCTTGGATCACCTCTGTGTATATGTGAATATCGAACTGGTGGTTAAGATCTAAACATATTCAACTTGTTTTTATTTCTTATTTTGTTTAAACATTGGACTTTCTCTGCGTATCGAAAGATCGACCTGATTGTTAATGTTTAAACATTCTGCGTTGTTTTCGCACACATCACAGTTGATGAAAGTTTAAAGGCATTACTTGAGTCAGTGTATTGCATGATGAGGGGATATGCTGAGATCGTGGGGTCCATAAGAATTTAGTGCAAAAATTAATATACCTTCACATATCGGTAAGCATTTCGAAAGTTTTTAGATTGAGTTTAAGAGGACAACTATATCGCCAATCTATGTGAATCGTTTAGAACTTAAAATGTTTAAAGCTTAACGGTGCTAGTGATTTGTCTCATAAACTGATATGATCCTCTTACACAAAACTCACAAAAATATTGTTTGTAAATATTTCTTTACTATTTTTCATTAAAGACAAAAATCCAAAAAGATTGTGTTTCAGCTTAAATTTAAAAAAAAAATCAAAAAGATTTTATTTCATCTTATTTTCGACAACTGATGTTGAAAAGCAGATTTTCATGTTAGATCAGGGCACGAAGTACGAGAAAATTGAGTAAACATGTTAGATGGGCCATTTCGCACGAAATAATGGAAAGTGTCCATTTCATACGAAATGAAGACGATCCATTTCGCACGAAATGGATTAATCCATTTCGTACGAAATGCCATTTCGTATGAACTATTTCGTGCGGAATGGGCAGCCTATAAATATGTGCCTTGAGTCTTTCAATTGTAACGCTCTGATTCCGGTAGCGAAGCTCTGCCGAAGTGTCTCCAGCATTGTAATACGATCTGATATCAATTCAAGAGACAGTTTAAAGTGATTCTGTGTTCATATCAGCTGAAACGACTTCGATACGTTTGTTTCCGCCACTCATATTGAATAGAACTCTTCTGAATGACTCGTTTTGGTCGTGCAAACGATCCTACAATCCACCACAAGTATTTTGTGGTGGATTTAACGTAATGGACCATTATCGCAAATTTTACCCCTAGGATAGTCATCTTACTCGATTGACCCGTTCTTAGGCATTTGACCCACAAGGCTTATGCCTACAACTCTTACATGTGTCTAAGAGTTACCTTATTATAATACTAGTATCTAAACGACCTCTAAGGGTCGTTTGCCCGTTTTACCTATCAAGGGCATTTTGGTCAACCTTAGTCTCCTCTTGCACGATGAAGGACTATTAACCAAATGTTTGACTAAAACCACACCTTTTGACTATAAACCTACTTATACGTACCTGGCTCGGGTCATAGTATTGACCTGTTCAAATACCTTTCACTATTAATCATTAGGTAATAGTAGCGTGAACCTTATGTTATTCCTGTGAACACAAAACTCAACGAGCGATGTCAAATGTTATTGTCAAATGTTGTTAACAACACCCTTTGACCTAGTTAGTCTAATTGACCACTTGTCCGTATGAGATGGTATTTAATTACCATTTCATCCCTTTAAACCTATTCCGGTTTTCTCTTGAACTAGTTTTACTTAAAAACCGTTTCTTATTTGTTTGTTATTACATGACTAATTTACCAATTTACCCTTTTTCCATAATCCATGATTTCTCACCATTTTCCCTTGTTTCGACTCTCATTAAATCATGTCGGAACATAATGTACCAATCATTTAATAACATTCATATATGTCACACCCCAACCAATGGCGGAAACATCGGGATGAGACGAAGTGTGGAGATTGCTAGAGACATCATAACGCTATTTGTGACAATATTTAATAAACCGATTTCATTGCATAAAGTGATTGTCAACATTACAAGGAATTCCAATACAACAAGTTCAAAGAAGTACATAACAACATAAGCAAAATTGATACAACATATTAAACCTAACGTCTATATGTGTATCTAGGCATCAACGCTACTTCTTTTCATAGTACCATCATCATCAACCTGTAACATGTTTAAAAATACAATTCAATGCAAAAGCAATGGCGAGTATACAAGTTTGGTACGTACATAACAAAAGATAAGTTTTGAACAATTCCTCATAGTAAGCATGTGATTCAAGATAAACATAAAAACATGGTATGTGTCTAACATATCAAACCAAGAAAACGCAATATGCTCATGACATAACCACAAGTTACGGGCGGCGGGTCGTTAATCCTATAGCGCTACATATGTCACGGTTTGGCTCGTACGAAGTTAATGATAAGTTCAACACATAAGAATCACCCAAGTTTAAAGTATCAAGCCATCACGTATGCAAGCATGTTATAGGAATGTTCATGTGTTTAAGCAAAAGGTTCATGTGTAAGTTGTTGATAGATAAACATGTTACACCCCAAAAGTGGTAAAAGTAAAGAGGGGAAAATACGAGTATACTCACGGTGGTTGCAAGCCTTCTACTTGAAATTCCGCGAGTGAGTTGGAGGATGGATTATTTTGGAGCACCTAGTCCTTCTACACGAGGAAACATAGGTGTGTGAGTTTGGCGTTCAACGGAAGATTAAAGATTCGGATTGTAAATATAACATAAAGTATCATGATATGAAAATAATCATCCTTGACTTAGTAACTCACGTATGACACTATGTAACCAAGGAGGTTATAATGTTTTCATGGGTGGTATGCCCATTAGAATCATACTTAAAGTTCTAGGTCTTAGATGGTATTCTACTACTTCAATATATAAACACAAGTTTATTATTAAAGGTCCGAATAAGTATATGTAAATAATAATTAGGTAGTATATTATTAGGTCCAATGATTCAAGTAGGAGGTAGGAGATTAAATCTCCATTTAGGCACCTCTAGTATCATGAATGTCATGTATGGGGTAGGAAGAACATGCTTCCATTTAGGAACCCCTTGTATGTTCACCACTACACTTGATGTAAAAACAACCAAGGAGGGTCAAGAACTAAGGTGGGTACAATACTATAAACAATCTAACTAATAGGAAATCATCAAATCATGTGAGGATTTTATGTTGGAACAACCCAAGTTGTTCCATAATCACTCTACATCAAGAACTAGCTTGAACATGACTTGTGGGCGAAATACCCTAAACAAAACAGAAAGTATTTGAGGTTTTAACCTCTGATTTATAGTGTCTCAACCTTGTTTTTAAGCCTAACCAACCATAGAAGAGGTTGTAAGCATTGGGACATAGGTATGAGATGTGTTAAACACAAGTTTGATGAAGTTTAAACAAGTTTGGAAGAACATAAATCAAAACAGAAAGTTTTTGGATCGTTTCAGGGGATTTCCAGGTCTGATTTCTCCAAGGAGAAGTCAAGGAATCATACCCTATGATTATCCAAGCAAGTAGGAAGAAGAATCAAGCAATTTCGTTAAGAAATGAGCAAGTTATGCTCACTTTAGTACAAGTGTATGAATCTGCCCGAATCTTGAGTTTGCAACTGATTTGAGAGTGAATTTGGAGTGATTTGAGAGTGTTGAAAGTGTAGGAATGCTTGGAGAAGGGTTATATTTATAGTGGAAGAGTTTGGAGGTGATTGGAGGTGTTTAGAGGTGGCTATATGGTGATTGGGGAGTGATAGAATGATGGGATTCGTGCACAATTCGCGTCTGATCAAAGCTGTTTGTGTTTTCTGCGTATCAAGGGGCCATGCGGCCCGCATTAGGTTTCAGTTAAGTCAAAGCGGGCCGCCCGGGGTGGCTTATCTGACATAAAGTTTCAAAAGTTTACAAATTAGCCCCCGGACTTTGCTATTTTGGTGTTTTTAGGACATTTAGGGACCATTCTTGCCATAATAGTATATTTTAAGATAAATCCAAGTATGAGGAGTATAAACCAAGTATAATTGAGTGTAAAAGTATCATAATCAAGTGTCGTTTATGTTCAAAGCATGTATTATGCATAAGTTTCATGTATTTACAAGTTTAGCACATAGTTTCCAAGAATTACGAATAAGCATCAATTGTTCCACGAAGTTGAATGTTTGAGCATGTATAAAGTATGTGTAACATGTAATTAACAAAATATGAGTTTCATTCATGATCCAAGTCTCGGTTTTCGCAACGATTACAAAGAAAGAACGATTACAAGAGTACAAGGTTTCCAAAAATAGAAACACTAACAAGACTTGCTATAAAAGGAAAGTACAAATAAGCGGGGCGTTACAACATACACTACTTGCAATTAAGAAATTTGTAAATAATGTAAAAAGGGGCGTAAGTTTTACTAACATTGCATCCATGCCACGCTTTTCTTTCCGTACTCGCTCCGTTTGACCCGCTTCATCCACAAGCTTCCACCTAGCTTGTTAGGCGTCAAACTATCATCATATTTCATAAGATGGTTAATTTAGTCATTGTCAATCATAACTATTCCATCTTACGTATTTTTCTATCAAAATTATCATTCGATCTTATTAATGATCGGTTTGACTACTAAAAGTCAAACGCCCATTAGCATATAAAATGCACATTCAAGTTCGACAACTAGTTTAGGCATTCCAATAATTACCCGGTTGGCGTTATTTTTAGGCCCCCGTTTTAACTAAAGTTCTAACTAAGTCCATTATGTTTTCAACACTTCAACTAGCTCAAGCGATTATCAAAACTAGTTTATTCATTCGTTTCACAAGAACTAAGGGTCTCTCATATACGAGCGAAAACCCATTTCATCCTATCACTAGCATTCATCCGAACACTTAATAAAATCAAGTCCTATCTATCAATTAGTAGAAAACATGATCTCATACACTTAGTTACATGAACATAGCTACCAAATTTCATCATAACATTCAAAACCCATTTCAATCATGTATGAACAAGTACCCAAATCGCGTAATTTGTTTGAGTGCCTTGTTTCTATTATCAAATATGATGATTTTAAAAATAAACTTATCATCATCTTCACTATTATATCAAAACTCACTTCCTAGTTTACTTGTTAATCACATACAAGTAATATCATTTCAAGTTCTTCGTAATTTCATCATAACTAACAAAATTAAACATGCGTATACATTCAATTTCGACTTTGGATCATAACCCAACCATCTATTTACAAGTAACCTACTTGTCTCGAATTTCAACTTTAACCAATCTAGGTTTTGTGACATACCTTATGATCCCCACGACTTGGTGATTGTTTATACGTGTTCATGCATTTGATTTGGGTTAGATTTGACCTTTAATTTGATCCTTTTGTTGAATTTAGGGCTAAAGCTCCATGGGAGCTTTCTCCTGGCCATCCCCACGCACGCACACACACTTAAAGTGTGTGTTGTGTTGTTTTTTATTTATTAAAACCATTTT
This sequence comes from Helianthus tuberosus, assembly GCA_030545235.1. Classification (NCBI taxonomy): domain Eukaryota; kingdom Viridiplantae; phylum Streptophyta; class Magnoliopsida; order Asterales; family Asteraceae; genus Helianthus; species Helianthus tuberosus. The sequence goes on from JARYGA010013401.1 coordinate 25,802, forward strand.
CAAGATATCCTAGTTTGGTCCCTCATGTTTGGTTTGTTATTAAGTAGTCCACAACCTAACTATTTCTAACACTATTCTCACTTATTAACTAGGTTAAATATTCCTAGTTAACTTAGTGGGTTCGGGGAAATTATGACTCAGTTTATTTTAAGTCCCGTTAATTCAGGTTTCTTATGAACTTTATTTCCTTAAAACCATTTATTCACGTTTTATTAAATATTAGGTTTATTTATTTTAAATCCTAATATTTACCGGGTTACCTTTACCGCTAACAGTATTTTACCCGTGTATTAGTATTAACGGGGTTTGATTACCAAACCCGTTTTCGGGGTGTTACAAGTCTACCCCCCTTAAAGAGGTTTCGTCCCCGAAACCTTTCTCACATACTTTATTAGTTTAGATCATCTGAACCTTAGTTTCGGTGATCACTGGAGCACTAATCGCATATAATAATCTTACCAAAAAGTATGGTAATGTGTTTTTGGTTTTATGGCGTATGCGCCTTTTACATGTATGGCCTCGTAGGCCGATACCTTCATCTTGCGTTTCTTATTCCGGTCACTTATTTGACCAAGTTGTCATCTGATCACTCGGTTATATTTATTTTTAGCATGTTTACTTCAAGCTAATCTTATATCGACAAGCGCTTCGTATAAGTCGTAAGACTATTATGACTTTAGAAAGATTTACCGGCTAGACCGATTAGTCGCCGTCACTTTATACCCCGTCATTCGGGTGTATCTTATTGCCAACCCGGCCTTTTGCGTGTTTTCTGATTTCATATGGCGTAACTCACGTTACGACGTGGTTATACTCTATATCACTTTTGTGACTGTGGCCATATCACGTCTTATTTAAGTTTATGTCGACTTTTATTATCGAAATTCTTTCTTTCGAATGCATTGCCTTGCACCTATCGGTGTTAAGATCTATATTCTTTGATATTAATCATTTTCCGAATTCGTCTCATCATATTCATATTTGTTAAAACGTTGTTTCTTACTAAAACTGAATTTTAGTTTAACGTTTTTCCTTTTAACTAAGTCAATTACTCATATCAAGGAAATTGACAACCCATAATTTATTCTTTTCCGTTCTCGTTTTACGCGAGGAATCGTAGCAAGTTCCCTCGCTTTCCCTTATTGACCCGTAGGTTCTTTCACTTAGCCTCGTAGGCTATTTCCTTAGGTCTTCACCCCTTTTTAACGGGGACCCTAAGGTTTATTTCCCTTTTTATTCGTGACCCGAGGGTCATTCTGGTCCCGTAGACCTTAACACTGCTCGCATTCCCGAAGGTTACGATGATCCCGCAGATTCATCTTTTATTTGTGTCTATATTCAAATGTATATATACATATATAGCTTCAAAGCATCTCTTGTTATGTTTGGAATCGTTTATTTTCGCTTTTGAACTTTAGTTAACCTTGACCATAGTCTAAGGCTTCATTTGTTTACTTTTGGACTAATTTTTCGACTTTATGACTTCTTACGTCATTCATACGTCGGTTTATTCTATGCTTGCCATTCTCCAGTTTACATATATTCGTATTCGATTATGTCCCATTACCGGGCTCATTATTCTTTTGCTTTTGACGTTACCGTTATACCGCTTGCGTTTACTCATGCCATCCGGCATTATATGATATTCGACCCGTTTGACTTATTCATGTGAAATTTTATCATTTATGGATGTCAACTTCATTCTTTGTTTTGACCCGTTCAACTTTAAAATAGTTGAACATAATTTATCAAAATTTCTATTTTCATCATCTTGTCGTCTTTTAGTAATGACTCAAAACCCGAGTCTTTTAACTTTCCATCCGAGTTCCCGTTTCTCGGTCTACGCATGTGTTTAATCCTTGCCCATCAACCAGGTGTTTTACCGAAGTCTTTATTATTGCAACCCTTCCGGTATGCATTAAGACTTCGCTTCACATTTATATCCCGACTTTGTCCTCAAGTTTGATGTTTTTACAAAAACGGCCCGTTAAGAGATATATTTGCATTCTCCGGGTTCGAGTGTAAGTACACCCCCTCCCAATGCATATCTTAATCATTTTACATGTTTGCATTTTCCGGGTTCGAGTGTAAGTACACCCCCTCCCAATACATATCTTAATCATTTTACATGTTTGCATTTTCTGGGTTCGAGTGTAAGTACACCCCCTCCCAATGCATATCTTAATCATTTTACATGTTTGCATTTTCTGGGTTCGAGTGTAAGTACACCCCCTCCCAATGCATATCTTAATCATTTTACATTAATGTTTGTCCCTTCACTCGGGCTCATTATCCTAATGTAATACGCTTCCATCACTCGGTTGTGCGTTTACATTGTTATCAATTATTTTGCTCATTTGATTCATTTGGGTACTTTTTAATTTGTCCCACTCACCCCGTCCTTACTACATCGGATGTAAGCATGTCCATCATAAAAAGTTCATGGTACCACGTGCTCACCACTTACTTGGCCAGAGTAAGCGGTCAATACCTGGTATACATGACCTTTTTATAATTTTCACATTACACCCCATGTAAGTAATGCCTCTATTTATTTCTCTTGGAAACGTTATCCCGGTTAGATTTTCCAAGTTTTCAATCTACATATGCAACTTTCAATCTCTACGTATTTGTTGCATATTACTATTTGTGCAATTAAATTTAAAATGTGCACCTGGTAATGCTTGCCCTATCGGGATTCTTTTGCCATTAGCCTTGTTCGTGATCGCTACACGATTTAGGTCCTTGATGAGCATACTCTTTGGACCGTTCCTTCTTCAAATCCGCCATTTGTTAAACTCTTGCTATCTTCTGATGCGAGTGTCCTTCAATTAAAACATTTGCAAGAATTAATAACATGAACTTCAATAGTCTCCCGTATTTCTAATATACGCGTCAACGCGCGCAATTTCGTCAACTATATTCATCCTTTAATTGAGGTAACGGGTATCACACGATAGCCTTATGTGTTGTTTACAACACTTTAGCATACTAAACTTATTAACATACATGTACTTACCGTATTTGCGATCAAGCCTCGAACCGAACACACTTACTCTTTTAACCTTGAGCTCTGATTACCAACTTGTAACACCCGTTCTTATAAATCAAGGTTTAACGTATATTTTACGAAAACAATCATGTAATTAAGATTACATATACATCGGAAATATGAGTTTATTAAAACCTTTTACAATTTAAAAGTTTAGAACATAATGTAATTAAGTTCTTCATTTAAAAGTAACAACGAAACGTCGTGCGGAAGCTTATTTCTTGATCGTGTTCGGTTCTTCATTGTGCTTGATCGTCCTCTGGTGCTAGAATTATACTTGCAATTAAGAAATTTGTAAATAATGTAAAAAGGGGCGTAAGCTTTACTTACATTGCATCCATGCCACGCTTTTCTTTCCGTACTCGCTCCGTTTGACCCGCTTCATCCACAAGCTTCCACCTAGCTTGTTAGACGTCAAACTATCATCATATTTCATAAGATGGTTAATTTAGTCATTGTCAATCATAACTATTCCATCTTATGTATTTTTCTATCAAAATTATCATTCGATCTTATTAATGGTCGGTTTGACTACTAAAAGTCAAACGCCCATTAGCATATAAAATGCACATTCAAGTTCGACAACTAGTTTAGGCATTCCAATAATTACCCGGTAGGCGTTATTTTTAGGCCCCCGTTTTAACTAAAGTTCTAACTAAGTACATTGTGTTTTCAACACTTCAACTAGCTCAAGCGATTATCAAAACTAGTTTATTCATTCGTTTCGCAAGAACTAAGGGTCTCTCATATACGAGCGAAAACCCGTTTCATCCTATCACTAGCATTCATCCAAACACTTAATAAAATCAAGTTCTATCTATCAATTAGTAGATAACATGATCTCATACACTTAGTTACATGAACATAGCTACCAAATTTCATCATAACATTCAAAACCCATTTCAATCATGTATGAACAAGTACCCAAATCGCGTAATTTGTTTGAGTGTCTTGTTTCTATTATCAAATATGATGATTTTAAACATAAACTTATCATCATCTTCACTATTATATCAAAACCCACTTCCTAGTTTACTTGTTAATCACATACAAGTAATATCACTTCAAGTTCTTCGTAATTTCATCATAACTAACAAAATTAAACATGCATATACATTCAATTTCAACTTTGGATCATAACCCAACCATCTATTTGCAAGTAACCTACTTGTCTCGAATTTCAACATTAACCAATCTAGGTTTTGTGACATACCATATGATCCCCACGACTTGGTGATCGTTTATACGTGTTCAAGCATTTGATTTGGGTTAGATTTGACCTTCAATTTGATCCTTTTGTTGAATTTAGGGCTAAAGCTCCATGGGAGCTTTCTCCTGGCCATCCCCACGCACGCACACACACTTTAAGTGTGTGTTGTGTTGTTTTTTTTTTTATTAAAACCATTTTTAAGATATTCTAGTTTGGTCCCTCATGTTTGGTTAGTTATTAAGTAGGCCACAACCTAACTATTTCTAACACTATTCCCACTTATTAACTAGGTTAAATATTCCTAGTTAACTTAGTGGGTTCGGGGAAATTATGACTCAGTTTATTTTAAGTCCCGTTAATTCAGGTTTCTTATAAACTTTATTTCCTTAAAACCATTTATTCACGTTTTATTAAATATTAGGTTTATTTATTTTAAATCCTAATATTTACCGGGTTACCTTTACCGCTAACAGTATTTTACCCGTGTATTAGTATTAACGGGGTTTGATTACCAAACCCGTTTTCAGGGTGTTACAGTTAATACCCTAATAATTGTAACATATGAACGACACCAAGACCTGGACATTTCGAAAACATATGGAAACTATGATTAACATAAAAATAAGATTTTAATGTCTCGTACATCCCTTGCCAACACAATTATCAGCAAGGAGTTGTTACATGATGAAGAACGATACAATCTGATGCAATAGCTGAACGATTCCAAGGAGATGTATGGCTTCTGGAATCAGTCCCTAAGAAAGAAAAAAGTGTAGGTTTTAAAAAAAATATTCGTAAAGGATTTAAAGTATTTAAATGTCACACCCCCAAAATCCACACGCGGAGTATCACCGCTTGGAGGCGTGACTGACCAGGATCAAGCCACCAATCATATTGAACAAGTAGATAAGTAAACATAATTCAACAAACCAATATGAAAGGTGTTCAAAACCCATGCATAGTTAATTGTTTAGCGGAAGCATAATTTGTAAAACTCATAGAAAATATTGAATATGAAATAAGGTAAAGTCTAAAGCATGGCACACATCGCCATCTCCCATAACGATCGTTCCTCCCTGTGCAAGCTCCATGGGTACCTAATGACCTGCAAGGCATGTAGCAACGAATCAACAACAAAGTTGAGCGAGTTCACAAATAGTTGTTTGGTTAAAGTATTCATTTCATAAATCGTATATATTCGTTTTGTAATCCATGTATCGCGTTAAACCTTGCTGCCAGTCCAGGCATGCGTGCGATGATTAGTGTGGGCTTCCCATGTGTTACAAGACCACGCGTATCGACTGCTACGAAAATGTAAGAGGTGCCCTAAGTCAATGTCTATCAGCATTGACCCTTTGCCCATAGTCCATTAGTACACGCCCGTCCGACTGGCACGGTGTGAGGTTTGTTAAACCTAATAGCGCTATTAACTAATGACCCGCTCGCCCTAGGCCTCGGCGATTAAGTCGATAATTGAGGGACTTCCTTTGATAGAGGTGATGGTCTTAAGATCGTGTACGTAGGCTTTAAGTACGTGCCCTTCAACCCAAGGACAGTAGTAAGTATAACTGTACGTAGGTTTTACGTACGTGCCCTTCAACCGAGGACAGTAATAATTTGTTTAATAGTAATAGTTGTACGAGTAGTTATTCAATCCCATTCCCAACCCCTGGGAATCCCATGCCTTGGCTAGTGTGAACTCACCTTGGTTTGCTCGGCAGATACACGGAAAGGTCAATCGAGCTAGTTGAGGCTAACCACGTCCTAACATGGTTACCATACAAGTCAGGTCTAGGTTCAAGTAAAGCACGTATGATTACACATAGTCTAACAGGTTGTGAACACGTATTGATCATGGCAAACACATAACGCATGTTAACACATTAGCAGTCAATTACATAACATCTGATACTGCCCAATAAACAGGCGGCCCAACCCCTTGTGCGATCAGCATAACTTGTGCGATCCACAATGGGTTGTGCGATCAGCCATAACCAAGCCCAAATGATAAGCAGATCCAACATACATACGGCTCAACAAGTAAACGAGTAACAGCTTGTGCGACTGGACTTGTTCGATCGGACCACATCTTGTGCGATCGACAAGCTTGTGCGATTAGTTTTTACTATCCGGATATTATGCCATTCGGTTACGAGTTTCTATCATTACTTCCCTAATTCTTGCAAACATTATTCATTAATAGTTTCTCTTTTCATGAAGATCAAACAACATAATTATTTCATAACTACCCTAAACACATGTCTAGAACATACGAGTTTCTTGGAACACCATGATTATCAGCCATCTTCGGCTTCAAGATCTAGTTGAACCATAACATAAGGATTTCTTAAAACACCTAAATTAGTTCTTCATTTACCAGCCACAACGAATCAGTTTAACAATTCATTATCATACAGTCTTGAAATCATAAGTTAATATTGACTACACATCATTATTTCATTGTACATGCACAGTTGCTATATGCCAACATTCAATACTCAGAATCACATGTCCATAACTTATACATAGCCCTTTCTTCTTAAGTCATTTTTGATAAATCAAAAGATAAATCCATCCTCCCATGTGATACATTAAATGGTGCGGCCCAATCAGAGGTATATGATATGTGGTCTTTAGTCAAACATTGAGTGCGCCAACTTGAGTGATACCATACTGTTGACAGCAAACATACACCAAAACCATGTGATACATCAATCATTAGTTCTAGCAAAACCCTAGGACATACTCATCATTCTACGTACACACAATCCGAACAACAATAATCATTCTAATAATCACATCAACACACATTCACATGTCATCATGCTAAAACTTAAGTCAATTATAAACAACTCTAAGCAATTCGGATCATGCATATAACAAATATTTATTACAATTACATTCACATATACAAACAAAGCAGCATGTATTCATCCAGTTTCATGTATTTGAAGGAACTCGAATTAAACAATGGTAATAATATACTAACCGAAGGAACAATCTGAAAATTACAAGGGTCTTCGAGAGGAAGAGAAGTCGTTGCCGAGTTCAAGGAAGGGGGAAAAGAGATTTAGGGTTTTCTAATGATTTCGTAACCCTATAACCATCCCTCATGTATATGTATAATACCCTTGTTGGGCTTTGGCCTGATCTTAGTGTGTGGGCCGAGAGTAGCAAAGAACCAAAGCCCAAAGGCTTGTGCGATTCGAATAGTGTTGTGCGATCGGTTCATTAATATACAATATACACCATCACATAACATAACAACATAACATTTAATTAATCAATCAGAGTCCATATAATCACATAGGATCCACATACGTTACATCAAAGTACAAAGCTAGGTTTGAAATACGAGTTGTCACATTATCCCCAAGTTGAAAGAAATTTCGTCCCGAAATTTGGTACGTACTCACTGAGGAAGCTAGTTAAGTTGCATGGTTTTCCTGGTTTTCCTGGGGTGTCACATCCTCCCCCCGTTGATCTGGAATTTCGTCCCGAAATTCCGTAGCTTCAGCCTCAGTAGTGGTTGTACTGTTTGCGAATAGTTGGGGATACTTTTGTTTCATTTGATCTTCGCGTTCCCAGGTGAACTCTGGGCCGCGACGTGAGTTCCAACGAACTCGAACGAGAGGTATTCTAGTGCGCTTGAGGACCTTAACATCCCGGTCTGTGATTTCCACTGGTTCCTCGACGAATCGTAACTGCTCGTCAATAGTGAGCTCCTTCAAAGGAACTATGTGTGTCTCATCTGACAAACACTTCTTCAGATTTGACACGTGGAAAACGCTGTGAACTGCACTGAGTTCCGCTGGTAAGTTTAGTTTGTAGGCCACCTTGCCTATTTTCTCTATGATGTCGAATGGTCCAACGTATCGTGGGTTAAGTTTGCCTTGCTTACCAAAACGAACCACACCCTTCCAGGGTGAAACTTTGAGTAGCACTCGATCCCCCACCTGGAACTCGAGTGGTTTCCTGCCCTTATCGGCGTAACTTTTCTGACGGTCGCGAGCTGCCGCCATGCGTTGTCGTATCTGAGCTATCCTTTCTGTAGTATCAACTACGAGTTCTGGGCCAGTGATTTGGCTATCCCCCACCTCTGCCCAACAAAGAGGTTATCGGCATTTACGCCCGTACAATGCCTCAAACGGAGCAGCTTTAATGCTGGTGTGGTAGCTGTTATTGTACGAAAATTCCACAAGTGGCAGATGCTTTTCCCAGCCGTTGCCAAAGTCAATTACACATGCCCTAAGCATGTCTTCGAGGGTCTGGATTGTGCGTTCAGATTGCCCATCCGTTTGTGGGTGATAAGCTGTGCTCATAACTAAACGTGAGCCAAAGGACTTGTGCATTGTTTGCCACAGTTCTGAAGTGAAACGTGCATCTCGATCCGAGATAATAGAGGTGGGCACTCCGTGCCTCGAGACAACTTCCTTAAGATATACGTCTGCCAGTGTGGAGAACTTATCCGTTTCCTTGATGGCCAAGAAGTGAGCAGACTTTGTGAGTCGATCCACGATCACCCAAATAGTATCGTTACCACGTTGAGATCTAGGCAGGCCAGTAACAAAATCCATGGAAATTTGCTCCCATTTCCATTGTGGTATCTCTGGTTGTTGAAGGGGGCCTGAAGGTTTCTGGTATTCCGCCTTGACTCTCGCACAAGTCAAGCACTTGCTGACGTACGCTGCTATATGAGCTTTCATGCTAGGCCACCAATATGTAGTTTTGATATCGTGGTACATCTTATCTGAACCAGGATGTACTGAGTAGCGAGACTTGTGTGCCTCATCCATCACAAGCTCTCGTAGGTTGCCATAGAGTGGAACCCAAATGCGTCCAGATACGTAGTAAGCACCGTCTTCCTTTCGTTCTAATCGTTGCCTTGAGCCATGTAGGGCTTCAGCCCTGACGTTTTCTGGTTTCAATGCTTCTATCTGAGCGTCTCGTATTTGCGAAGGAAGACTAGACTGTATAGTGAGTTGTAAAGCTTGTACGCGCTTGGGCGCAGTGTCCTTTCGACTAAGGGCGTCAGCCACAACATTGGCTTTGCCTGGGTGGTACCTGATCGAGCATTCGTAGTCATTTAGTAGCTCGACCCATCGTCGTTGTCGCATGTTGAGTTCCTTTTGTTTGAAGATATGCTCGAGGCTTCTGTGATCAGTGTAGACAGCTCACTTGGTACCGTACAGGTAATGTCGCCATATCTTAAGTGCAAAAACAACCGCTCCCAGCTCTAGATCGTGTGTAGTGTAGTTCTTTTCATGAACTTTGAGTTGGCGTGAGGCGTAGGCTATAACTTTATCCCGCTGCTTCAATACACAACCAAGACCCTGAATGGATGCGTCGCGGTAAACCACGAAGTCGTCTGTGCCCTCCGGCAATGAAAGGATAGGTGCACTGCAAAGTCTATCCTTTAAGTGTTGAAACGCTAACTCCTGTGCACTTCCCTATCGATAAACAACGCCTTTCTGTGTCAGTGAGGTGAGAGGCTGTGCAATCTTAGAAAAAAAATCCTTAATGAATCTCCTGTAATAACCTGCCAAGCCCAAGAATTGGCGAATTTCCGTTGGCGTACGAGGTGCAGGCTAGCTCTTGATCGACTCCACCTTGGATGAATCAACGTGAATCCCATCCTTGTTTACCACATGGCCTAAGAAATGGACTTCACGAAGCCAGAAGTCGCATTTTGAAAACTTGGCGTACAGCTGTTCTGTTCGAAGGAGTTCCAAAATGAGTCGTAGATGCTGTTCGTGTTCCTCCTGATTATTCGAATAAATCAGGATGTCGTCGATGAAAACTATGATAAACTTGTCCAGGTAAGGCTTGCACACTCGATTCATGAGGTCCATGAAAACCGCAGGTGCGTTAGTCAGTCCAAAAGGCATGACCAAAAAAAAAACTCATAATGTCCATATCGAGTTCTAAAGGCTGTTTTAGAGACGTCCTCTTCTCGGACTCTCAGCTGGTGATATCCTGATCTCAAATCAATCTTTGAATAGTAACTCGACCCTTGCAGCTGGTCGAACAAGTCGTCAATGCGTGGAAGAGGATAGCGATTCTTAACAGTTACCTTGTTAAGTTCCCAATAGTCGATACACATACGGAAGGTACCGTCCTTCTTCTTCACAAACAAGACTGGAGCTCCCCAGGGCGAAGAGCTAGGACGAATAAAACCCTTATCCAAGAGTTCTTGTAGTTGCATAGAGAGTTCTTCCAACTCTAATGGAGCTAAGCGATAAGGTGCACGAGCTATAGGTGCCGCTCCAGGAGCTTGTCACCATGAATTACCAAAGGTTCTTAACCAGCACGAGGAATGCGGACGATCTTTTCTTTGCAAAGAATCCCTGCTCGATGTTGAGGTAGCCAATCCATACCAATAACGATGTCGAAACCATTACAACGTTGGGGTCATTCCTAGCATCATCCTGACCAATCACGCACACTCGACCCCTGGCACCATTGCCGTCGTTATTACCCCCGTTGTTGCCTCCATTATTGTTCCCGTTTCCTTGGTTGTGGTTCTGATTCTGGTTCTGATTCAACTGTGGACAGTGTCTCTTGAAGTGACCTTCAACACCACACTGATGGCATCCCTTGTTACCCTGATGTTGCTGCTGATTTTGTGGAGCTTGTGGCTGCTGTTGTCGGTTCTTGTTTGCAGGACGTGAGCTTCTACAATCTTTGGCTTCATGACCAAGCTTGTTGCATCTCTGACAACGATCTTTGTTGCACGGCCCGCTGTGGTGCAAATTACATCGATTCCACCCTGCCCTTGACTACCAGAAGATTGCTGACCAGGACTCTGGTAGTCATCGATCTTTCGCTGTTGTGCGTGGGACTGAACCGTAGTCGAACCCTTGCTGGAGGTTCCATCCCACTTTCGTTTGTTGTCACAGGAAGTAGCAGAAGTAGTAGTAGTAGTAGTAGTAGTAGCACCGATACGTTCAGGCAGCTTGTTCTGTTCCACTGCTTAGTCCGTGAGACGATGAGCAAGACGAGTAACATCCTAGATAGTAGCAAGGTTAGTAGAAGTCACATGACTTTGAATCTCTGGTACTAAGCCTTTGAGGTACAGCTCAATGCGCTTGATGGAAGGATCCACCATAGTTGGACATAACACTGCCAGTTCGTTGGATCGTTTCGTGTACACTTCTATCTCTGACCCCGTCATCTTCAGGTTAAAGAACTTCACTTCCAGCTTGTGGATGTCATCACGACTACAGTATTCACATTTGATCAGTTCCTTAAGAATCATTCCATGGGGTGGCATTAGCAGCCGCCAGCCCCAGCATCTCAACTTGCGCGTTCCACCAAGTTAGCGCAGTGCCTTCGAGAGTACCAGTGGCGTACTTCACCCTACGACCCTCAGGGCATTCACACATCTCGAAGACCGATTCGAGCTTTTCAAACCAATGGAGGAGTCCAACAGCTCCTTAAGTGCCACTGAAAGTACTAGAACGACAGTCCATGAACGTCTTGAATGTGCATACAGGCGGCTGAGCGTTCTGACCTTGTTGCGCGAGGAAGAAAAGACAGGGTTAAGCGCGAGAGTTGGGTCATGAGAGTAGGATATAACATCCTAGGTTAGGTTCGGAATAGCAGGTTATACCTCCTGCCTGAGCGGCTGCGAGTGCTGCCGTAACTTGTTCGTTGATAAGAGCCGTCAGCTGGCTTGAGTTAGGTTCACACGTTCCCTCATGATCTTCACATCGAAGGAAACACAAATAGGAAAGGTGTCGCGAATGTGTGTAAGTGTGGAGTGACAGTAGGGAGCAAGCATAAATGTGTTTTCAAACTATAGTTGCTACGTTTATCTAAGCATACCATAAGCAAAGTTCTATGTAATCTAGCAAGTAGGCAATATAAAACGTAAACCATATCACCTAGAATGTCGAACCTTGCACGTGGAGTGAAGCGTCGTTGTGGATCGTCGAGCACTGTACAGGTTATAGTCTGGTTTTAACAAAAACGTTTTCCTTTATTAAAACCAAGTTCACTATAACCAATGGCTCCGATACCAATCTGTCACACCCCCAAAATCCACACGCGGAGTATCACCGCTTGGATGCGTGACTGACAAGGATCAAGCCACCAATCATATTGAACAAGTAGATAAGTAAACATAATTCAACAAACCAATATGAAAGGTGTTCAAAACCCATGCATAGTTAATTGTTTAGCGGAAGCATAATTTATAAAACTCATAGCAAATATTGAATATGAAATAAGGTAAAGTCTAAAGCATGGCACACATCGCCATGTCCCACAACGACCGTTCCTCCCTGTGCAAGCTCCATGGGTACCTAATGACCTGCAAGGCATGTAGCAACGAATCAACAACAAAGTTGAGCGAGTTCACAGATAGTTGTTTGGTTAAAGTATTCATTTCATAAATCGTATATATTCGTTTTGTAATCCATGTATCGCGTTAAACCTTGCTGCCAGTCCAGGCATGCGTGCGATGATTAGTGGGGGCTTCCCATGTGTTACAAGACCACGCGTATCGACTGCTACGAAAATGTAAGAGGTGCCCTAAGTCAATGTCTATCAGCATTGACCCTTTGCCCATAGTCCATTAGTACACGCCCGTCCGTCTGGCACGGTGTGAGGTTTGTTAAACCTAATAGCGCTATTAACTAATGACCCGCTCGCCCTAGGCCTCGGCGATTAAGTCGATAATTGAGGGACTTCCTTTGATAGAGGTGATGGTCTTAAGATCGTGTACGTAGGCTTTACGTACGTGCCCTTCAACCCGAGGACAATAGTAAGTATAACTGTACGTAGGTTTTACATACGTGCCCTTCAACCGAGGACAATAATAATTTGTTTAATAGTAATACTTGTACGAGTAGTTATTCAATCCCATTCCCAACCCCTGGGAATCCCATGCCTTGGCTAGTGTGAACTCACCTTGGTTTGCTCGGCAGATACACGGAAAGGTCAATCGAGCTAGTTGAGGCTAACCACGTCCTAACATGGTTACCATACAAGTCAGGTCTAGGTTCAAGTAAAGCACGTATGATTACACATAGTCTAACAGGTTGTGAACACGTATTGATCATGGCAAACACATAACGCATGTTAACACATTAGCAGTCAATTACATAACATCTGATACTTGTACGATCCCAAAGGTAAAGCCCAATAAATAGGCGGCCCAACCCCTTGTGCGATCAGCATAACTTGTGCGATCCACAATGGGTTGTGCGATCAGCCATAACCAAGCCCAAATGATAAGCAGATCCAACATACATACGGCCCAACAAGTAAACGAGTAACAGCTTGTGCGACTGGACTTGTTCGATCGGACCACATCTTGTGCGATCGACAAGCTTGTGCGATTAGTTTTTACTATCCGGATATTATGCCATTCGGTTACGAGTTTCTATCATTACTTCCCTAATTCTTGCAAACATTATTCATTAATAGTTTCTCTTTTCATGAAGATCAAACAACATAATTATTTCATAACTACCCTAAACACATGTCTAGAACATACGAGTTTCTTGGAACACCATGATTATCAGCCATCTTCGGCTTCAAGATCTAGTTGAACCATAACATAAGGATTTCTTAAAACACCTAAATTAGTTCTTCATTTACCAGCCACAACGAATCAGTTTAACAATTCATTATCATACAGTCTTGAAATCATAAGTTAATATTGACTACACATCATTATTTCATTGTACATGCACAGTTGCTATATGCCAACATTCAATACTCAGAATCACATGTCCATAACTTATACATAGCCCTTTCTTCTTAAGTCATTTTTAATAAATCAAAAGATAAATCCATCCTCCCATGTGATACATTAAATGGTGCGGCCCAATCAGAGGTATATGATATGTGGTCTTTAGTCAAACATTGAGTGCGTCAACTTGAGTGATACCATACTGTTGACAGCAAACATACACCAAAACCATGTGATACATCAATCATTAGTTCTAGCAAAACCCTAGGACATACTCATCATTCTACGTACACACAATCCGAACAACAATAATCATTCTAATAATCACATCAACACACATTCACATGTCATCATGCTAAAACTTAAGTCAATTATAAACAACTCTAAGCAATTTGGATCATGCATATAACAAATATTTATTACAATTACATTCACATATACAAACAAAGCAGTATGTATTCATCCAGTTTCATGTATTTGAAGGAACTCGAATTAAACAATGGTAATAATATACTAACCGAAGGAACAATCTGAAAATTACAAGGGTCTTCGAGAGGAAGAGAAGTCGTTGCCGAGTTCAAGGAAGGGGGAAAAGAGATTTAGGGTTTTCTAATGATTTCGTAACCCTATAACCATCCCTCATGTATATGTATAATACCCTTGTTGGGCTTCGGCCTGATCTTAGTGTGTGGGCCAAGAGTAGCAAAGAACCAAAGCCCAAAGGCTTGTGCGATTCGAATAGTGTTGTACGGTCGGTTCATTAATATACAATACACACCATCACATAACATAACAACATAACATTTAATTAATCAATCAGAGTCCATATAATCACATAGGATCCACATACGTTACATCAAAGTACAAAGCTAGGTTTGAAATACGAGTTGTCACATTAAAGAAGCGTCAGGGCTTGCATCGGGCATTACAATACCAACTCTAGCTGGCATCCTCAGCTCGTGGGCCAGTTTTCTGCTCACCAAAGTCGCCAATTTTCATCACTTGGTCAACCATTTGACCTCTTTGATTATGGTCAGCGTTTTTGGAAATGTTTTGTCTATCTGGTGCTGCTGGGAAGGTGAACCCACCATCATTACTGTTATCATGCTTTGCTAGACCGGGTCTTGACCATCAGCCTGTACCATCATCAACATCGTCGCATAAAAAGATTGCTGATTAGGGTTAGGTGGCATCCTATCTGCAATTCTCCCACCATGTTCATCGAATCAATGTATCCAAAATCCAAAGCTCCTTCCTTGAATATGAACTAACAACCACTTCAACTAAAAATTCATCATATAAGCTCAGTCACAGACATAAAATGCAGCTTAAATATCATTTTGTTTTTTACCATCCCAAAAAGAATCCCTAGACTAACAGTGATGATGATATTTATGCACATGTAAAATTAATTCGGACACAATAAATAAGCCTAAGAAACAAGAAATAAACCTTATGATTCAATTTCTGCTTTCGAACTGGTCACCTAAATGAATCGAGAATCACACTTTTAATTCTGGTTCTAGAAATTACAGAAATTTCAAGTTTAGAAGCCAAAATCAACAACTTTTAAAAATTCCATTTTCATGATTTGTATAACGCCCAAATTAACAGCCCTAAACCAAAAATCGAAATCTAAAAAGGATCTAGGTGAAGAGGATTTAATAAAATCAAAGATCTGAAATGAAATTGCAAAAAATAAAAAGTAAAAAATCTAACTACACATGAAAATCCAGACCAACAATTAGTTTATATTATCATGACTAACAATTAGTATGACTTTTCGACTTCCTATTCACCTACAACTTAATATTTCTTTCAAATACACAAATCAAACACTTCAA
>JARYGA010013402.1:0-67901 GCA_030545235.1 Helianthus tuberosus
AGGGGTATAAACCTCACAAACTTTCTGTTTTGTTCAAGGGTTTAACCCACAAGTGATGCTCAAGTTCAAGACTTGATGATTGCGTGATTTAGGATTAGCTTGGGCTAATCTACTTGAAAATCCACACATTGCTTGATGTTTTCTCATAGATTAGTTGTTCATAATCTATTGTTTCTTGTAAGCTCATGACCCTCCTTGTTTTTCATAACAACAAGTGTAGTGGTGAACAATAGAGGTACCTAAATGGAAGCTTTGTTCTTCCTACCTCATGTATGAATTCCATGATACTTAGAGGTGCCTAAATGAAGACTTTAATCTTCTACCTCATGCTTGACTTATATGATGTAATATACACTATGTAATACTTATGTAACAACCAAATAATCGACATCTTGGTGATGAACTAATGGACATTCGTCAAGCTAGTAGATTGTTTCGTCTTAGGCATTGACAACTTGTCACGGTTCTAATAGAACTTTGTTCCATGAAAACATTTAAACTCTTTTAGAGTTTCATAGTGTCACGAACAAGTGTCATAGGTGTTAGATGATTATTTTCATATGTTTATTTTTCATGTTATTTAAACTCCAAATCCCTAGAACCATATATAATCATAACATGGTAAATGATTAACCCCTTCCTTATTCAATCAACATCGATCCATCTATGGACTAAACCCCAAATCTTGTTCTAATAATACGTGTCAATAACACTCCACGTGATCACAAAACTCTTATTAATTACATACAAGTTCACACCACATTCTCTAGGTTAATCGATCATGTGAAATACATAAATGACAAAGCAACCATACCTATCGATAGGAGTGGGATGGTGGTAACTAAGGTAGCTGATGTTTGCAATTCAAAAGGGTTTGTGGAGAGAAGAGTTAGCGTCGAAGGGGCCTAGGGTTTGCTGCCTTGAATGCCTTTTTGAAATAATGAATACATACATGCACAAACGTGCATCAAATAAGAGGTATGCGGTTCAGGTTGGGCTTCGGGTAGCATGGGCCGAGAATGCAAAGGGGATGTGCAAGCCAAGAGGAGTGGGCGGCCTCAGGCCCAAGTGTGAGGCCCGATCATGTAACAAAGACATTTAAAATAGCCCACTACGCACCCGGTCATACTCAACTACGTTTATACGTTTAACAAGTTTAGCATTTAAATTTTATAATAGCACAGAACGTAAAAAGAGGGATCATGGGGAAATCAGGATCACGAGATTAAATAACACTAACCTTGAAAGTTCGAGTTGTCACATCATCCACAACTTCAAAGAAATTTCATCCCGAAATTTGATAAGTAAGCACAGAGGAGTGAAATGATAAATCAAGATTGCTGCATAATTTCCTCAGTTGCCACATCATCCCCAACTTGAAATGGAATTTCGTCCCGAAATTCAGCTGTGGAATCAGAATTAGGTTGGTCATCAGGAAATAGTTGAGGATATTTGAGCTTCATCTGATCCTCGCGCTCCCACGTGAACTCCGGTCCACGTCTTGAGTTCCAACGAACTCTCACAATCGGAATTCGGCTATGCTTACGAACCTTGACTTATCGATCCATAATCTCGATAGGTTCTTCGACAAACTACAACTTGTCGTCAATCTTGAGCTCTTGAAATGGCACAACCAGTGTTTCATCGGACAAACACTTCTTCAGTTGCGAAACATGGAAGACATCATGGACATTACCCCACTCAGCAGGTAACTCGAGCTTGTAAATCACTTTACCGATCCGCTCCAGGATTTTAAATGGCCCAACGTAACGCGGATTAAGCTTGCCGCGCTTCCCAAAGCATACAACACCCTTCCACGGTGAAACTTTCAACACAACACGATCACCTACAGCAAACTCCAACGGTTTCCTACGCTTGTCAGCATAGCTTTTCTGATGGTCATGCGCTGCCACCATACGGTTTCTGATCTGGACAATCTTTTCTGAAGTTTCAAGTACAAGTTCAGGACCCGTGATCTGGCTGTCACCCACCTCAGCCCAACAGAGAGGAGAACGACATTTTCGCCCATACAATGCTTCAAATGGGGCTGCCTGAATACTGGTATGGTAGCTGTTGTTGTAGGAGAACTCTATCAACGGCAAATGTTTCTCCCACCCTTTCCCAAAATCGATCACACATGCACGCAGCATGTCTTCAAGTGTCTGGATGGTTCGCTCGCTCTGACCATCCGTCTGTGGGTGATAAGCAGTACTCATATCGAGACGTGAACCGAACGACCTATGCATCGACTGCCCTAAATCATTAATGAAACGCGGACCTCGATCTGAGATGATGGAAGTTGGCACCCTGTGCCTAGAAACCACTTCTTTAAGATAAATCGCTGCAAGCTGTGAGAACTTATCCGTTTCCTTGACTGCTAGAAAATGCGCTGACTTCGTGAGACGATCAACGATCACCCAAATAGTATCGTTTCCGCCCTGAGTTCTTGGCAACCCAGTGACGAAATCCATAGCAATCTGCTCCCATTTCCACGTGGGTATCTCTGGTTGCTGAAGTAGGCCTGAGGGTTTCTGATATTCCACCTTGACTTCACATAAGTCAAACATCGTTCACATACTCGGCTACGTGGGCCCTCATGCCCAGTCGCCAGTGCAAGATTTATAAGTCCTAGCATCTCCTATCAAGACCCAGACGACTAGAACATCGAGGCCGGTGTGCTTTGCTCCACTCAAGTTCCCTACGGTTGCAGTATAATGGAGATCATATGCATTCCATGAAGTAGCGAATATCGTCCAACTTGCCAAAAGTTGCTCCTCCATGCCCCGCATGGACCCAACTTGAAAATTCTCTTCCTTTAGTGCTTCGGTTTGAACAGGGCGAATCTGGTCGGGTAGGCTAGAGTCGATGGTGAGCTGCATGCTCATACGTGTTTAGGTTCCATAGTCGTAACCGCTCGAGAGTTCCATCCAGTGATGCCACCACATGTTTAGCTCTTTCGAAACAAGGGTACATGGGAGGCCTTTGTGATCGGTCTAAGTAGTGCATTCGGTATCGTCCAAGTAATGCCTCCAACATAAATCCACAGACCATGGCTTCCACCGCAGATTGTGACTCATGCAATCCTCCTTCGTAAATCCACTACGTGCGTCATCATTTTCTCGTGTTGCGTCGGCATGTAACTGGGTCTCCGATTCGAACCATCATGGTATACCGCTAGATCATCAGTACCCCCAGATAGAAGAAATGCTCAGTGCATTGCAGGGTTGGGTTTCAAGAGCTGAAAAGATGTTCTTCTGTTTTATCTCCCATGAGTTCACAGCACCCCGTTATGCTAAAGAAGTTAAGGCTGTGCAATCTTCTAAAATCCCACAATGAATCTGCGATAGTATCTAGCGAAACCAATGAATTGCTGTATCCCCGAAGGAATCTTTGGTGTCCATCATTTTCTAATAAAATGGATCTTAGCAAGATCTACGTGTATTCCCAATTTGTTGACTACGTGACCAAGAAAGTGTACTTCTCGAATCCTGAAGTCACACTTAGGTAGACTTCGTGTGGAGTTGCTCCTCCCCTAGGAGCTCTAAGATAAGATACAAGTACCACTCATGGTGTTCCCTTCTCCTGGGAGTGATTCAAAGCGTCATCAATAAACACGGTTGGCGAATTTGACGGGATGAGGTTTACACATACGATTCATGAGGTCCATAAGCTGCTGGTGTATGGGATAACCCGAATGACATAAACAGAAAATTGTAGTGCTCGTACTGCATCCGAAATGCCGATTTAGGAACATCCTCTTCTGGTATTCCATCAGATAATAGCCCGTTCTTAAGTCGATTCCCGAATAAAAGTTGGATCCTTGCAGCTGGTCAAGCAGGTCATCGATATGAGGTAGAGTGTGACGGTTTCCAACTAACACCTTGCTGGGCTTACGGTAGTCGATACACGTACGAAAGGACTCGTCTTTCCTTTTCACAAATGGAGCTCGGGCTCCTCAAGACGGGGAGCTAGATTGATAAAACTCCCATCCAGTAGTTCCTGAAGTTGATTGGACAGTTCTTGCAACCCTCCAGGTGCAAGACAATAAGAGGTGCCAGAAATCAATGATAGGAAAACCTGGACGTTCTTCGAGCTGTGCATTGGTAACCAATGATAGGGTAGCAGGGTCGTTGAAACACTTCTGGGCTCCCCACCGCCGAAGTGATACTGACAATCAGTGAATCTCCACCATAGAGATATATACAAGATATTTCCTTCTTACAGAAGATCTCTGCTTGAGGCTTGGACCTCCGATCCATACTATCGACTACACCAAAGCTTCAAACGGTAGCAGGGAGAAGGTAAATGTCGAACACGCGACCTACAAGATTGAGTTTGCACCTTAAGTGAACGTGTGAGACTTTAATTGACCTGCCATCAGCCACTTCTACAACGTGTCTGGCTTCAAGAGGCATCAGCGTTAACCAGAACAGAGACGAAGCGATTAGTTACCAAAAGCATACAAGCTACCATGTTGCTATTATACCTGGCGTCGCCCACGCCAATCCTAAATGCCCTTCCACGAGCACCCAGTGTTGTTGTTACTGTTACGAGGATTCCAAATACGGTCATTATTCCCTTAATTGTTTGACATTTTGACTTAACAGTCAATCCTTGCCGAAGTCACCTTCGTTTCCATACTGTAGGCTACGATTACAAATACCTTGGTGTCGCCGTGACTGTTGCCTCTAATGTCGTTGCTCGTAACGGAGTCCTGCGAGCTTTCCCCAAAAGGGTCCGTATTTTCACATTACGTGCCACATCCTAAGGCACTACCCATTGTGCTAGTAGTTACGCATTCCACACTATAGTCAGTTGTCATCATTTATGTCCCGATTGATTCGTAAGAGTTGACTCCCATAAGTCGCTGACTAGGGTTAGGGATTCTATTGAAGTCAATCCGCTGGTATTCGTTACCGGTAATCAGGGTTGTCCAAATACTGGGACCAGTAAAGTACTACGTTGATCCTCTTGTCCATCGATCTAGCAAGTTAATTGAGTAATACATGGTATGTTACGAGAGTGTTGTAGAAGTGATCGTACTTTAGGATCTAAGACGTCAATACATTGAGTTCCAGCAAACGAAGGGAAGTGAGGAAGGTATTGACCAATCATTCGACGCTGCGACATCCAACTCAGGGACGTTCGTACTAGCACCTAACATTCTACACAGTTCGATAGGCGTTCAGATGAGTGTTCGGGTGATACTCGATAGCATCGAGGTTCATAAGGATTCAGAGGGGAGTGAAAAGATCACTTTCGAGTAGGAGACAACCACTGCTGTGACTCCTATAGATTTGTTGTGTTTCTCACTGATCGAATAACGGAACAGAACCCCTTTTTCACTTGTTACGCCTCACTGGGACTCACATGCACCCCACATTATTATTATGTGTGCACCCATAATAATATTGTGATTTGCATGCTCATCTCAGTTCCTCCTAACTCATGTCAAATGGTTCTTCAAACTTAGATGTCAATCAGAGGTTATCAAAAGATAAGATCATAGAAATCCAAAGACTATGACATGCCAACAACGCATCATAATGTAAGCAAACAAATCATGTAATCATGCTATAGTGACGAGTGTGTGTTCGTACGCTACATCATAAGCAAATGTGTACTAGTCATATAAGGTATGCAGCAGATGAAAAAGACGAACCTTGCAATCTGGAGCTGAGTGTCATGGTCGTATTCACGTATTCAGAACTGTTTGGTTATAGTCTGGTTTTATAAAAAAACATTTTTAAAACCAAGTTCACTATAACCAGTGGCTCTGATACCAAACTGTCACACCCCCAAAATACCACATGCGGAAACCCCCGCGAGGCGTGTGACGTACCAGAATCTAGCCACCAATCACATTGAACTCATAACAAGATTTGAAATAAAAACTTTCATTTATTAACATAAAGTCTTACAAAACATTAAATGTAATTCATCGTGTTCAGCGGAAGAATAAATCATTTGTTAAGTGTTCCATAAACCATATGTACGAAAACCATTAGACTTATCTCGCGATTTCATGTATCTCGACCCATGACCACTCCAGCATCCCAGACAGCAAGTTCCACATTCCACATATCTATAACCTGCGAGCATGCACACAAGTGTATCAGACAACGTTTGTGAGTTCATAGTTTTGCGAAAAAGTTGGTTACCAAATGTTTAGTTTAGTTCATTGATTATAATGTTGATAATACCTCGAATACAAGACGGCTCTAGATTTATTTTGCCCGTTCCCCAATGCTCCTATTAAAGCATTGGGCATGACTGAGTCATTAGTTCACACCCGTCCTCTCAGGTACGGGGTGAGGGTGCCAAACCTAGATAGCGCTACCAAATAATACTCCATTACCTCTCAGGTAACAAACAAGATGGAACTTGAAGGTGATAGGATGAGTATATTATCCAACATTCCAGATTTTACCCACAAGACGTATTTCTCTCAGGAATACCCAACTGATTTACCCAAAAACCTATCATTGCTCGGATTGTTAAGTTACTTTACCTTACATTAGTTCACACCCAATGACTGTCCCACCCACCGGGACGCATGCTCAAGAGGAATGAACTCACCTTACATTGCTCGGATTGTTAAGTAACTTTACCCGTTCCAAGTTGGTCAACCAAACCCTACCGTGGTCACCAAAGATAATCAGTTTGTATGCACATAAGTCACATATTCCACATTTACACAAGTAGCGTACAAGTAGTGCACATAGCGTCAAGCAAATCGTAACAAGGAATCGTGCTACACATATACCATAACTTCCTTTGTAATAATCGGTTTGCATATGATTATACCATGCATTCTAGTAGGTTACATGTAGTAAACAGTATCTCACATCACGTAGCAATCATTTATCACCACATACACATCCCTGTCATAAACACGTACAACATATAACAACCTAAAGCCCACTTTATTCATCATGCAAGTGTGCGATTCCCGTTTAAGTGTGCGAGCCCACCAGTGTGCGGCCCATTGTTTCCTGGCCCAACCTTTATAATGTGCGACTAATTTAAGAGTGTGCGACTCAAGTTGGACTATGCGATCCACTAAATTCCCTGGCCTACTAAAACCACGCAGCCCAAAGACATGTGCGGTGCCCATTACAGCCTAAAGGAATGCCCATGTAACCCCGGCCCTTGACGCCCATTTAATCAAATTCACAATTAAATCACTACCTCCCTTAACCAACTGTTTTATCCTCACCCTTCGAATTCAAGTCATAACAAGTATCATCCTATTTAATATAAACATCTATCATAATTCCATTCATATATTCAAGATCAAGTAACCTCATAACCCCTTTTTAATGTCAAACACATATAGCCATTTAATCAAACCATCAAGCAATTTTCATATTACACACCATATCCCTTGATAATTCGATACCCAATTCACATCAACTACATATTAACTTCTTGATTTATGATAACAGTTCATTAACTCAACAAGGATTTTACCTACTCAAGCAATCTTTGTTATCTAAATCTTACATACATGTTCCTGTGTCGCCCTAGTTCATTGGTTCATATCGCACTATACAATTAACATAAACCACCATCATACATAAACAATGCAAACCACCAGCATGTTAATTGGCCCAACTAAATTGTATGATTCACCATAGCTTGTGCGATATTATTGTGGAAGTGTGTGACTATTTTGCATGAGTGGTGTGCACATGGGATTTAGGTAACCTAATTATGCGATTGACTAGGGAATTGCCTGGTCAACATGTTCCTGTTCGATGATTATAGGGCCCCACCCTAAATTTCATAACTATTTCCTTTCATGAAATCATAACATGGTAAATGATTAACCCCTTCCTTATTCAATCAACATCGATCCATCTATGGACTAAACCCCAAATCGTGTTCTAATAATACATGTCAATAACATTCCACGTGATCACAAAACTCTTATTAATTACATACAAGTTCACACCACATTCTCTAGGTTAATCAATCATGTGAAATACATAAATGACAAAGCAACCATACCTATCGATAGGAGTGGGATGGTGGCAACTAAGGTAGCTGATGTTTGCAATTCAAAAGGGTTTATGGAGAGA
Organism: Helianthus tuberosus; assembly: GCA_030545235.1. NCBI lineage: Eukaryota > Viridiplantae > Streptophyta > Magnoliopsida > Asterales > Asteraceae > Helianthus > Helianthus tuberosus. The sequence goes on from JARYGA010013402.1 coordinate 8,085, forward strand.
AGAGCTGCCGTCGAAGGGGCTTAGGGTTTGCTGCCTTGAATGCCTTTTTGAAATAATGAATACATACATGCACAAACGTGCTTCAAATACGAGGTATGCGGTTCAGGTTGGGCTTCGGGTAGCATGGGCCGAGAATGCAAAAGGGATGTGCAAGCCAAGAGGAGTGGGCGGCCTCAGGCCCAAGTGTGAGGCCCGATCATGTAACAAAGTCATTTAAAATAGCCCACTACGCACCCGGTCATACTCAACTACGTTTATACGTTTAACAAGTTTAGCGTTTAAATTTTATAATAGCACATAACGTAAAAAGAGGGATCATGAGGAAATCAGGATCACGAGATTAAATAACACTAACCTTGAAAGTTCGGGTTGTCACAGGGTTTATCAGATTAAGCATAATCTTGATGGTTCTGTGAGTCGCTACAAAGCCTAGATTGTTGCTAAGGGCTTTCATCAGACTGGGGCTATTGACTACATTGAGAATTTTAGTCATGTAGTCAAACCTACTGCTATTCGACTTGTTCTTTCAGTCGCTTTCTCTCGAGGATGGTCTATTCGTCAGGTTGATGTCAACAATGTGTTTTTACATGGGTATATTTCTGAGACCATGTATAGGAGACAACCTCCAGGCTTTGTTGACTCATCTAGACCACATTATGTCTGTTGTCTACAGATGGCTCTCTATGGCCTGAAGTAGGCTCCTAGAGCTTGGTTTTCCAAGCTATCCACGGCTCTATTTGCTAGTGGTTTCTCTAAGTGTATTTCGGATGTATCTCTCTTTGTTTACAGTCAGGATTTGATACTCTGTTATGTCTTGATCTATGTTGATGACATTATTATTACTGAGAGCTCTTTTGATTTCCTTACTGGATTGATTGGGCGCTTTCATTCTTAGTTTTTGTTTAAGGATTTGGGACAATTGTCATATTTTCTAGGTATTCCGGCTACCTTTTATGAGGATGTCTTATACATGTCTCAGCAGAGCTACTTGATTTATTACAGCGCATTGGCCTTGTCGATTGTCGTCCGTTATCTACTCTTGTCTCTTCTGGTAGACAACTTTCTCGGCACACTGGTGATCCTTTATCTGATCCTACTATGTATCGGAGTACTGTTGGTGCATTACAGTATTTTGTATTGACTCAACCAGAGATTGCTTGTGTGGTTAGTAAGGTGTCGCAGTTTCTTCAGATACCTGTTGATCGACACTTGGTCGTTGTTAAGCGGATTTTACGGTACCTTAAGGGTACCATCTCTCATGGGTTATGCATATGCCGGTTTAGTTGTGTTGATTTACATGCTTATAGTGATGTTGACTGGGCTGGTTATCCCAATGACCGACGTTCCACCACAGGTTATTGTGTTTTTCTTGGGCCCAACCTTATCAGTTAGAGTTCCAAGAAACAACATACAATTACTTAGACTGGGTACGGTGCTCTTGCTTATATTTCTGCTGAGTTACGATAGATTGCATCTATACTACATGAGTTACATATTACGATGACTTTTCTATGGTCTCTTTGGTGTGACAACATTGGAGCTACATATCTTGCAGTCAATCTGGTGTTTCATCAGCGCACCAAACACTTAGAGATTTACTTGCATTTTATTCGTGACATGGATTTGGCAGGTGTTTTACATGTTCGATATGTTTCTACTATGATTCAGATTACAGATCTTTTGACCAAAGGACTGTCTGGTGATCGTTTTGACAGTCTACGGTCTAAGCTTCACATGGATGCTTCCCGTTCAGGTTGAGGGGACATATTAGCATATATGCATATATATATATATATATATACACATACATACATAGCCAGATGTTAGTTGGTTATGGTTATTAGTTAGTTGTGTATAGCTGGCAGTAGTTTGTATTGTGTATAAAAGCCTATCATACATCAGAATTCAGTAATGAGAAAATAGTTCATAATATTACCTTTCACATATACTAATGCGTACATTTTTAAGTGGTTTAGGGTTTTAATCCCATAGTGACCATTAATATAAATTTAGGAGTAGGTTTAGCTGATGTGTATAAGTTAGCAATTCTAAAAATGCTAAACAAGAACAATTAAGATGTAATGTCTATTATGTTCATTGACTCACAAGTTATCGGTATAACTACATAATCAAAAGTTGTTAGTTAACGAGACTTTTTTATGACTATATTTACCAATGATAGAGTGTAATGGTGTGTAAATGTATGATAATCTGAAAAGTTTATAGAATATTATTTATTTAGGGAAAAGATCAAATAGGAAGTTTAGTTTTGGTAGGAAGGATAGGAAGTAATAAGAGGATGACATGTGGCAAATATGTAAAAACATAAGAAGGGGCATTTTAGTCAAACTCACCATCTTTAAAAAAACCCAGCATCTTCAAGTCATTTCTTATCCCCGTATACTCAAATCCACCATTTTCAAAACCATAAACTACGACATCACAACCAACGCCACCACCAACTACGATCGCCACCATCTTGCCGGAAACTAGATCTGAAACCACCATAACCACCTTCAACCACCTGTTGGGTTTTTTTCAGATCTGAAACCACCATTCCACCATCCACCGCCACCACCCACCGCCACCACCCACCGCCACCGCAACAAGTTTCCCCACGGTGAATCTGAGTTCTTTCTCCGTCCACTGTTGTTAATCGGAGTTCTTTTGTAAGTTCTGTTATTTTTTTATTTTCATTGCATTTTAGGTTATTAAACCTCAATTGCGTTTTTCACCTCATTATGTTTTAGTTAGAGTTCTTTTCATTTTTGTTCTTCTGGATGTTAAAGCAGAGGCATGGCCATGCTAAAATAGAAGCATGATCATGTTGGAGTAAAGGCATGACCACGTTAAAACATATTGTGATTTAGACCCTGCAGTGCAAAGAACATGATCATGCTAAGATAGATGCATGATCATGTTGGAAATAAGGCATATCCATGTTAAAACTACATTGCTTTTTAGATCCTATGTTAAAACTTCATTGCTTTTTAGAACCTGTAGTGCAAAATATTAATTTTGGGTTTCATTGCGTCTTACAACCTGGAGTGTAAAGAACATGATCATGCTAAAATAGAAGCATGGTCATGTTGGAACAAAATCATGACCATGTTAAAACTCCATTGCTTTTTAAAACCTGTAGTGCAAAGAACATGATCATGCTAAAATAGAAGCATGGTCATGTTGGAACAAAAGCATGACCATGTTAAAACATAGACATGGCCATGTTAAAACTCCATTGCTTTTAGAATCTGTAGTGTAAAATCTTGATTTTGGGTTTCATTGCGTTATAGAACTGGAGTGTAAAAGAACATCAAAGAACATAATCATGTTAAAAGGGAAGCATGATCATGTTGGAATAAAGACATGACCATGTTAAAACATAAACATGACCATATTAAAACCCATTGCATTTTAGAACATGGATGTTGGAACAGAGGCATGACCATGTTAAAAGAGAAACATCACTGTAACACCCGTTAAGTTAATTTAAGGTTTAATGAATCTTTTACGAAAACAATCATGTAATTACAATTACATATGCATCGGAAATACGGGTTTACTAAAACTTTTACAAATCATAAGTTATTCTACATCACGTGGTTGAATTCTTTGTTTAAAATTTACAACGTAGCAAAGTGCGGAAGCGTGTATCTATATTGTGTTCGGTTCTTCATTGAGCTTGATCGTCTTCCGGCATCCCAAAGTGTACCTACATTTCATAAACATGAAATGCTTTAGTCTTACGGGGTTTAAATCATGTCCAAACGAGTACGGGAAACAATTGATGTTCAAAAGAAAACAAGGACTTGAAAATAATCTCCACCGTAACTTACGGTGGCACCGTAAGTTACGGTGGCCCCTGAGTTCATACTCTTCTACCGTACAACAGTAGGTTACCACCGTAACCAAATCAGCTCCACCGTAACTTACGGTGGCACCGTAAGTTACGGTGGGCCCTGTATGCAGCTTTTCCATTTTGCCGTAATTTGACACGAAATCTTTCGTATCTTTCAAACCGCTTATCAGTTTGACTTACCGTTTCTTCCTGCATGTTTAAAATTTGATTCTCCATCATATGGTGTTAAAATCCGATATCCGGCTTGATAAAATTTAAGACTTTTAAGTCTTCGGCTTAATACTCTTTTCCCAAATTTGACCCGTTTGTGATTTTATCAAACATACAAGTTTGTTCGACCCTTATTTCTCACAAACCTATTAAATTCAATAATGTCTAACATATTAGGTTCCGATTATAGAATTATATACCTTCTTTAATCCATTTCACCCATATGCTTATTTTGACCCGTTTGAGGTATTTACGCATTTTAGTCTAGAACTTGTGCTTTTCTTTTGACGCCACAAAAGTCAATGTCTAATTAACTACAAATATTCCACCACAACTATTTTGTGGCGGATTTAACATAATGAATCCCTTTTCCCAAATTTACCCATTGGTTGATCATTTTACGCAAATGACCGTTTTTGAGCATTTGACCCACGAATATGAATTCCTATGACTTTTATTCATATTTAATGATTCCATAATCTTTATGTAAGTTCCTAATCAACCCCCCTATGGGTCGTTTGCCCGATATACCCTTCAAGGGTGTTTTGGTCAACTTTAGTCCCTCACTATACGACAAAGGACTTTCGCTAAATATTTGACCAAAAATTGTATGTTTAACCAAAAGCTTATTTAAACGTACCTGGCTCGGGTCAAGGTATTGACCCGTTTACATAACTTTTGCTTTAAATCTTTCTAGTTAAAGCAACGCATACTTATGTTATTTCCTGTGATTACAAAACTCAACAAGCGATTGTCAAATGTAATTGTCAAATGGTGCTAACAACACCATTTGACCCATTTAGTCTAATTTGCCATTTATCCATATGAGATGGTACTTAGTTACCATTTCATCACTTTAATCCTAACCCGGTTTTCCTTTAACTTGTTTTACTTAAAACCGTTTTTATTTGTTCGTCATTACATGACTAATTTACCTTTTTACTCCTTTTACCATGATTCATGATTTCTTACCATTTTCCCTTGTTCCGACTCTCATTGAATCGTGTCGGAACATTGTATACCAACCACTTAGTAGCATTCATATGCAATACTTGAAATTAAGTAATTTTGCAAGCAATGTAAAGGGGCGTAAGCTCCACTTACCTCGCATCCGAATATGCTTTTCTTCTCGTGCTTGATTCGTTTGACCGCTTCTTTCCCAAGCCTCCACCTAGCTCGTTAGGCGACAAACTATCATCATTCACAAGGTGGTTAGATTAGTCATTTCAATTCACGACTATTCCACCTCACGTATTTTCTATGTCGAAACTACTATTTGACTTTATCATTGGTTAGTTTGACTTTTAAAAGTCAATTGACTTACCAACATATTCATATGCACATTTGGTTCATTGAACTCACTTAGGCATATTTCATCCGAACTCTTAACAAAAATCAATTTTTACATACTAACTAGTAAGCCGCGATTTCATTTAGGCATTTCATATCAATGAAAATTGGCTGTTTTTGGTGACTTGTTTAACCTGTTTACAAGTCTTCAAAAATTATGATTTTTTTATGTGGCGTACCTCTCGGAGGGTTAGCCCTTGAGTTAAAATTTCAAGATCTAACTCTTTACCAAAAATTCGTGAAAATTCATTTACTAAGCTGCAATCAGATTCGTCACTTCTGACTGCAGCTTACGGAAAAATTCATTAAAAATTCCTCGTTTATCCGATTGACGAAATTCCAATTGGCGATTCTTTTAATCGCTTAAAACTTTCTACAGTAAGAATTTGAGATCATAACTCAATTCCTAAATTGAGTTATAACATTCGTGATGGGCTGCAATTTCTGCCAGAAAACGCAGCTTGAACCTTTGATACGGAAAAATTCATAAAACGCTCGATTTTCGTCGAAAAAATGCGATTCCAGTGGGGTTTTAAAGATATTTCCTGGAATTACATTCTAGACTCAAGAAACACATTATTTTATCACTTTTTGTCCAGGTTACAGCCAATACAAATTGGCTGTAAATTCTGATCAAGAATCGTTTGAATTCAGCTTTCAATTTAAGCTTGTTCTTGACATCATAACACTATTTTTTTGCAATCAAAACCCTAAAAACATCTCATACATGAATCTAGTATCAACAAAAACTTGAGCTAAGCATGATTTCAACATATACTTGTCTAGGGCTTACTCCTAGACACCATATCAACCCTATTCTACCCAAATAGCAAACATGCAACATAAATTTCGAATTCTTATGTGTTCATCCAGATTTGAGATAGAACCAAAGTGGAAATTTTGACATACCTTATGATCCTTTCACTGAAGTGATCACTAATCTAAGCTTAGATTTCAATTTGGAGTCGATTTGGCTTCTCAATTGCTTGATTTTTGCTAGCTAGGGTTTGGGCATGGAACCCCCTGGCTCTCCTGCGATTCACGACCAGAACACACACTTAAAGTGTGTGTTTTGGTGTTAGATGTTTTATTTAATACAAACTTGCTTCAAGTTTGTCACCTTTGGTCCCTACACTTTACCATGTTACATGTAGTGTGTTTTTAACAAATTGTCTTATCACTATAAGACTTATGACTAACTAGGTCATTTATTCCCAGTTACTTTATCTTGTTTAAAAATCCGTTTTTCTTTTAAGTCCCGTTAACTCGGGCCCTTTTTATATACTTTTGTTTTCTCAAGTATTCTTTTCATTCTTTTAAATTAATATTAGGTTTATTTATTTGAGTCCTAATATTTACCGGGTTAATTTTTACCACTAATGGTATTTTACCCGTCTTTACTATTAACGTGGTTTGATTACCAAACCCGTTTTTAGGATGTTACAAGTCTACCCCCCTTAGGGAGGTTTCGTCCTCGAAACCTTTTCTTACATAATTTATTGAGTTTAAACTCAATGTATTTGATCTAAGAAATCTTTTAAACATTACTTATACTTTTAACCAATTGTTAGTATTACCAGATAAGTACGGTAACATCTTTTTGGTCACTAATTGTCTACGTATCTCATACGACATAGTGCAACTTAAAATAACGTAATCCCGTTATTTCCACTAGTTTAGTTAACTCAGCGATATCCATCGCTTTCATATACTATCGAATTCTTTATGAATCCGTTATTTTGACCCGTTTAAAGGTCTTTAATGAAATCTTTCACTTTTAGCAGCAATTTCTTTTGTCTTCAAATTTATTTATTCGGTTCAGTCATACCGAACCTACCGCTTACAAGCAAACCAAATTTATTTAAATGACCTTGACGGGTCTCACTAATTAGACTTATTAGTCCAGTTACTTTTTACCGCTTGCTTGGTTATAATGTGATTCTACTTCACATTACATTTCTTGACCGTGATTGTGTTACATCATGTTTAATTTATATCAAAATTTCATTTTCGAAAATATCACTTTTCGAATATATCGTCTTGCGCCTATCAGTGTCAAGACTTGTATCTTTCATGCTTACTATTTAAATTCCTATCAGAATTTATGTTTGTAAAAACATTATTTCTTACTAAAACCGAAGTTTTAGTTTTAGGATCTTCTCTTTGACTTTTGTCAATTATCCATACCAGGATATTGACAGTCCATAATTTATTCTTATTTAGTTATATCCCATTACCGGGCTCATTATTCTCTTGCATTTAACGCTACCTTTATCTGGCTAGCGCTCATTTGTGCCATTCGGCGTTATATTGTATTCAACATGTTTGACCTATTAATGTGAAATCCATCACTTATAAACAATCAACTTTATTCTTTATTCAACCCATTCGACTTCGAATAGTTGAACATATTTACTCACAATTTCTATATACGAGATTTTATAGTCATAACTCGTAATCCAAGTCCTTTGATTTTTTTTTCAACCCGCGTTCATGTCTCTTGGTTTACACATGTGTTTAATTCTTACCCATCAACCGGGTGTTTTACCGATGTCGTTATTATTGCAACCCTCCCGGTATGCATTAAGACCTCGCTTCATTTTTATATTCCAACTTTGTCTTTAAGTTTGACGTTTTACAAAAACGACCCGTTAAGGGACATATTTGCATTTTCCGGGTTCGAGTGTAAGTACACTCCCTCCCAATGCTTGTCTAAATCATTTTACATTCCATAAAACCATACAAAACAAAGTAGCTAGCCATGGGTGTGAATGTAACCACCTTTACGGACGAGTTCACCAGCCCGGTTCCAGCAGCGAGACTGTTTAAGGCCTTGATCCTTGATGCCCATAACCTTTATCCTAAGATCACACCGCTCGGGATCAAAAGTATCGACACCATTGAAGGTGACGGAGGTCCCGGAAGCATCAAGCAGATCAACTTTGCCCTAGGTTAAGTTTAATTCATTTATTCATACACTATTAAATATGTACACACATCTGCATTTTCTTGAACATTCACTAAATAACAACGAAACAACTTATGATCTTTGGTCACATCCTGTTTCAACATATCACTACCACAATATGTAACGGTCAAATATTTAGCTACTTTTATTGTCGCTATGTTTGCGACCGAGACGAAACTATGACAAATTTTGTGACTGTTTTGTTACCGAAATGGGTGGGGTTGCTTTGTTTAGCTACTTATTGGTGTAACTTCTACAGCAACTGCTGCCACTTCAGTCGCAAATCAGTCACTATGTTTGCGATCATTGTGATTTCGGTTACAAATCAGTGCTAAATTAATTTGTGACCATTTCTTTGGTTGCATATATCTTGTGTAGTAGTGTATTCAACAAACCTAATCACACAAAACCCTAAACAGATTGTTCTATCAATAAGCTTCAAAACTGAACAAAATGATTTAATGACTATGTAATATTGTAAAGAGATCTTTCATTTGAAATGCAGATGGTCACGCGACATACGTGAAGCACAAAGTTGACGCATTGGATGAGGATAAGATGGTATATGCATATACATTGATCGAAGGTGGTGAGCTAGCCATGGATAAGATCGAGTCGATTTCGTATAATATGGCGTTTGAATCGAGCCCGAGTGGTGGGTGCATTGGCAACAACACAAGCAAGTTTCATATCAAAGAAGGTTTTGAGATCAAAGAAGAGAATATCAAAGAGGGAAAAGAGAAAGCTTTTGGTGTCTTTAAAGCCATTGAAGCATTTCTCTTGGAAAACCCTAATGCTTATGTTTAACTTGGTCATTTTGCATTGTTCGGAATGGATATTCAATCATAAATCTTAAAATACCGTTCAACATGGTTTATTTATGGGTATGTCTGGTTTAGGTCATTTTCATGTGTTCAAGTATGAAATAATATTGGAATGTTGTGCCTTCAATATTCTATGAATTATGATCCAATTAAGATTGGCTTATGTTTTCTTGTAATATATAGATAATATATGGGAATTTATAATTGCACCATACTCTATTTGCTTTTTTCTAACGGCGAACGATACTATACTCATACACTTAGATTGCACCAAATTAATACTAACTTACCTGATGACATGAATTGAACACTGGTATTCTCCCTAAGAAGCAAAAGCCTCTATCACACAAGCAAAAGCCCCTTGGTATGTACTTCATTGATCCGACTAGTCATCCAATGTTCCGGTGGTGTGGGTGGTGCTAGTTACACCTACTCTATAGAATTAATTACATTTAACCGGTGAGGCCCACTAAGATTGATTCTCTCTCCAATTCATTGTAGTCTTATTCTCATCTCCTCTTGATGATAGGGTGGGTTACAACCCACTACCTCTCGTGTAATGATGGAATGGGATAAATAATCTATACAACATTAGACAATGAGGAGACATCCCCTTGTCACCTGGTGAATAAACACAAAGCCAATAAGGCAGTGCGTCTCCAGAAACGAACAAGGATAAGTAATCTTCTCGTAAGCAAAACAACTGTAAGGCACGAAGATCGAGGTAAGTAAGAAGTCTCATAAGTCAAAGACAAAAGGTTAAAGACATGATCAATAAACAAGATGACAATTCTAGACCAGTCACTTTCAGCAGAAGAAGGTCAAAGTGTTCGAAATAACCTGTTCATGTGGCCCAACGGATCATTTGAGCAACGTTACCAATATGACACAACTACAAGTTCCTAACATTTACTTGATGGAAGTAATTGGTATAAGTTAAAGGGACTTTACAATTTCCCTTTAGATGCCTTTAGTAGAGAGAATACCAAGAGTTATTAACCTACCATGATTTATGATCATAATCATGGATCATTAGTGATAGTCATGGTTTATCAATAGTTATATAAAAAACTTTTTTAAAAACACAGAGATACACTTTTTCTCTAACCATCCTATCAAGATTAAGACATTGATTGGTGCATTATAGGTACACCTTTAGGGTGAAGGGAGTGGTTAAACAGGTGAAAGTGGCAAACTTTAAAATGGACCAATCAGAGAGTGCACGTCAGAGAGGGTAAAAAGTTTAAACTTTGCTGAAAAGTGTTGGCAATGGTTTAGACACTTGAAAGTGGCAAACTTTTTTTTTGTTTTTTTTTTAAATTATATGTTAAATAAAAACAAATAAAACATTAAATTAATAAAAAAAACAATTACATTAAAATGAAACTTAAAAAAAAACTTAAAATTCATAAAAATTACACGACACTAAAACAACGCAACCCCTAAAAAAATTAAAAATTACACTACTCTTCGTCAGAATCAACCAACAGGTGGGGCAAATCTTGACTTGCGAGATGAACCGTGAGATCGTGTTTAAGTCTCCAATGCGTATCTTCATCCATTAGCTCGCCCAACACCCTATCATCAAACGCGGGCTCGACCGGAGGATCCTGAATGTGTACCGGTGCAATCGCGTTTCCGTCGTCTTTTAAAATCATGTTGTGTAAAATAATACACGTGTACACAACATTCCTAATTTTTTTTAACCGTCCTTGCTCGCATCGGCCGATTCAAGACACCCCATTTTGACTTCAAAACCCCAAAAGCCCTTTCGACGTCTTTTCTTGCCGCCTCGTGTTGCCTTTTGAACATCTTTTCGTCTACTTCTTGAGGGTATGGGATCGATTTCACAAACACGGACCATTTTGGGTAAATTCCATCCACGAGCAAATAACCACGTTTGTAATAATGGTTGTTGACGTAAAATGGACATTTTGGCGCGGTTCCGTTTCGTTCCGTTAAGAATAACGGCGATTGTCCTAGCACATTGATATCGTTCTGCGAACCCGGTGGACCGCAAAAAGCATGCCAAATCCATAAATCTTGAGACGCCACTGCTTCGAGCATAACAGCCGGGTATCGGTGATCTCCTCTCATATACTGCCCTCGAAGCTCGGTGGGACACATTCGCCAGACGAAATGGGTGCAATCAAGGCTACCGAACATACCTGGAAGGTGATGTTGTTCTTCATGTGCGTCGTATAACAGTGTCATGTCGTGGCTTGTCGGCCTACGTAAGAACTCCGAACCATATATTCTGCAAACCGTTTCGCAAAAATATTCTAGGCACTCGCGGGAAGTTCTTGCGGCCATATGCAAGTACTCGTCTCCTTCGTCTGGAGGGTTACCGGTTGCGAGCTGTTTAATAGCTGATGTAACCTTTTGTAGCGGCGTAAAGCTCCTCCGACCTCACGCATCGTAGGCCTCTTGAAAGTATGCGTCATTCGCTTCCACGGCGGTCACAATATTTAAAAACAACCGTTTCGACATACGGAACCTTTGGCGAAAAATTGCGTCGTTGTATTTCGGGTCTTCGACAAAATAATCCGCCATGAGGGTCTCGTGCCCAACCTCCCGCTGACGTTCAATGTATCTCCTTTGGTTTGATGTACCGGTGTCTTGTAGTTCGGCTTCTTCGAGTAGATTTTGGAAAAAAAGAATGCTATCATCGGACGAGTCGTCGCTACTATCGGGTGGAAACCACAACGGGAAATCATCCGCCATTTTGCGTGGCAATACTTGGGTTAGTGTTTTGTATTTTTTGGTTTGATTTGGGGGTGATTTTGTAGAATATATAGGATTAAAATGGGTTTGTTTTGAATATATAGGGTAAAACTTGAAAAATTAATTTTTTTTTTATTTTGAACGGCATTATAGCCGTTAAAAGGCAACGGTCAACATGCAAAATTAATGTTTGTCGATCGGTGAGGTTTAGCCGAGAACCTTAGTTTGCCGCGCGGGATAAAGGGGTGGCGGCGGTGTTGCCGCTCGGCAATCGGCTTTGCCGATTGCTTTGTCGTGCCACTCCCTTCACCCTTATTGATATTGATTATATTACAAATGTGCTAATTTTTAGTACAAATTGTATTAATATTAACGGTTTTTATATATTGTAGGTTATAAAAGAAAATGAGTTATATTGTTGAACTTATGATAAAAGAAATAAATGTGGCATTATTACATAATATCATAGTTCATAATAACTAATTGCTTTTAATTAATGTTTGTTGGGAAAATTACTTTTTGGGTCCTTGTGTGTGTTTTAGGGGTTTTAACCACTTGAGTTCAAAATTAAAATGTTTAACGCCCTAAGTCCCTACAATCACTTTTCTTAACCATATGAGTCTAAGTTTCTAATATCATCCACCAAGTCTGTTAACTCTAAGAGTAATTTGGTCATTTACACACAAAATACAAGTCTTATATGCACATGAGTATAAGAACAAGTCTTTAATGTATAAACTTTTAATATAAATATATATATATAGGGTAGGGTTCATTTGAGAACCACCCTTATTGCGAGAACCATAAGAACCAATGTGAACACAAAAAAACACCTTAAAAAATCCAAAAACCACACAAATTTTTTTATAAAGATTTTTCTAATAAAAATCGCTATATTTCGTTACAAAAAAAAAACTTTTTTTTTCGAGTAACAGTTATGAATGCACATGTGCATATGTATTATTTCTTGGACAAATTCCGTAATATATTACCAGTAGTAAAAAAATGAACTTTCATTTACATTACAATCCGCAATACACTACTTTTTACATTACCAGTATTAAGAATGCACATGTTAATCATTATGTATAACCATGATATAACGTGTTTTGGTACAAAAAGTTTGTGATTTTAAATGATGAAGTAGGCCCATAAACATGTGTTTTGCTTAGTTATATCTAGTGGTTGATTGTTTGATTATATTTGTCACTTTATGATGTAATATATTGTTTGGATGGTATAAAGGGTGTTGATGTACATGTAATAAAGTGAAATATTGGTAATGGTATTGTATTATAGATGGTAGGAGGCAATGGTATTGTATTACGGATGGTAGGAGATAATGGTAGTGTATTATGGATGGTATGATAGATGAAAGGGAAAGTGTATTCAAACTGATATATTAAACACGTTATAACATGTTCATACATAGATGCAAGTGTGCATTTTTAGTGTTGTTAATGTTATAACAAGCTCATACATATAAATGCACATGTGAATTTCTAATACTGTTAATGTAAAAAGTAGTGTATTAATGATAGTGTAAATGAAAGTGCAGTTGTCTGATATTAGTAATGTATTACGGAATTTGTCAAAGAAATGATACATATGCACATGTGCATGAATAATTGTTACTCGAATTTTATTTTATTTTGCTGACGAAATATAGCAATTCTTTTTATAAAAAAATAGTAAAAAAAAAGAAAAAAAAAATTTGAGTGTTTTTTGATTTTTTAGGTATTTTTTGGTTGTGTTCACACTTGGTTCTCGCGTTTCTCGCAATAAAGGGTGGTTCCTAACAGATCCTTCTCCTGTATATATATTTCCTAACGGATCCTTCTCCTATATATATATAGAGTCGTGATTTAGGGAAAAGGGTGAGAAGTGTGAGAACAGTGAGAACGATTATGGATCGTCAGATCAAAACAATTTATGGCTGAGATTGCACGATGACGTTTTCGTAAATAACATAAACTTTTTAAAGTGTACGCGCTTCAATAAGGGCAAAGAGGTAAATGTACATCTACAAAAACACATCAAATGTGACCGAAACATATATACTTCCCCAGAGAAACCTCCTCGACTCCTACGGAAAACACGAAACAACAAATATTATGGCGTCGAAAGATCAAACCAGATCCAGAGGCAAAAAAAAATAGGGAGTTAACTTCGATTTACATTGTGCTAGTTTATGATGTTTTTGGCGTTCTAATTTTAACAATAAATTTGCAGTTTCTAAGAGTGTGGAAGGGTAAGGTTCATCTGCTCCAAAACGCCAAAAACCCAACGAGCAACGAAAGAAGAAAACAAGAGAACATGGTACAGATTGTTACTTTTTATGATGTTGTAATACAGTTTGATACTTTGTTACTAAACTCTAAAATTTGCATCGTTTGTTTAATAATGTTGAAATGTACGAGAACGAAATTTTACATATATCATTTGTGTTATTAAACGTCATGTATCATCCGTGATTGTCTTATTGAAAAACATATATCATTCGTTTGTTATTAAACACCAAAACATGTATCAACCGATAGATTTGTTACTAAACGCCAAAACATGTATGATTTGTGTTATAAACTTCATGTATAATCTGTTATTGTCTTGTTCAACGACATGTATGATCTATAATTGACTTATGAATAACATGTATCATTTATGTTATTAAACGCCATAAAAAACTAAAACGCCATGAATATTAATCATGTTTTATAGGCGAGGGGAGGTTGAGAGTGAGAATAAATGTGCACACAGGCAAGGCCCAGAACGCCAATAAGAGGAAGGCCTTAAGTCAGGATGTTGAGGTTGAGGAAGAACCATATTATGAGTTCAGTGGAGCTAGGGTTTTGTAAAGAGTAAAACCTACAAACTTGACTGGTTGGTTTATAAATTTAAACTAAAATTAAACACAGGCAGTAGAGCAAATGGGGTTTGGTATTGCACTGAATTTGAAAATAGACAACGTACCGGCAATGCTTGGGTACTGGTTGGTTGAAAATTACAATGAAAAGACAAACAACCTAAATATTGGCAACCATACCGTACATATCAATGAAGAATTGATAAACTCTTTAACGAGTATACCAAATGGAAGGGTGCTCGTGCATATGAAAAAAAAGGCCAATAACTAAAGACCACGTAGTGGCTGAGTGGACATCCTAGTTTGAAGGGGTTGACTGGATTAACAGACCAAGTGTGAAGCTCTACTTTGATGACATTTTGCCTGTGATGCGTAGCTTCGGGAGAAACTTCTGCCTAAATTTCCTTGTAGCATTCTTCATTATAATTGGGCATGCAAGTGATAATACGGTCGTCAACAGACAGTTCTTGCACAACGTTAACCCAAACGTTCAAATAAACCAACTGAACTGGCGTGGTTATATCATCCAATGCTTAAAAAACGCCAAAACCGCATGGTCTCCAACAAAGCATTACACAGGGCCGTTGATCATACTTGCGGTAAGAATAAATTTCCCTATATAACATATATCATTTGTGTGTCATTAAACGGCAAAAAAATCTATCATTTGAAAATCTATTTTGTTACATCTTGCCTTGGTGAACGATGCTTGCAATAGAAAAAAATGGGACCGAAAAGAAGGATACCCAATTGAGTGGGTTACAACAAATACTCTTGACTTTTTTGAGAGTGCAATGGCAAAACGCCATGTTGGCAAAGAAGTAAAAAAGAAAACAGTTAAAAAGGCTAAGGAAGCCACACCCAAGAAAACAAAAAAAATGCAGGTTGTTGTTGATGAAGAAGCTGATGGTGATGATGTTTAGAATGAAGATGAAGATGATGTTGACAATGTTGATGAGCATGCTGATAATGATGATGATGAGGTTGATGATGATGATGATGGTTTAGGGCATGATGATCATTATGATTATGTTGGGCTCCACCCTGATATGCAAAACGCCATGCACATCAGTGATGAGGATGAGAATGATGAAAATGAGAATGAAAATGAAGAGAATGAGGATGAAGAGGCTTCGCTTCAAAGGATGGTGAATGAGGATATAGAAAGCCGGGAATGATGTTTGAAGTTTCTGCATCAGGGAAGCATGCTCTGATCAGAGGAGTAACACAGTATGAAGACATTGTTGCTAGAGGAGTAACACAGTATGAAGACATTGTTGCTGATGAAGAACAACAAAACAATGAAACTGAAGAGGTATGTTATTCAAATAATAAATTTAATAAAAACCACAAAACGCCAAGATTAATAAAATCATTTTTTTTCTTTAACCGGCAATGGCTGATAAATTGGATAGGGCATACAAAGAATTAGAATACTGTTACAATAAAATGAGTACATTGTTAAAACAGTCAAAGATTGAATATCCAAACAGCCTCCTGGTACACATTAAATACTAACAATGTCTGACATTGTTGGAGAACATGTCAAAATTTGTTGATGAAAACGCCAAGGAAATGGCAGCTGAGGGAGAAAAAAGGTAAAAAAGAAGGTGAGGTTGAAAAAGAAGTTGAAGGTGAAAAGGAAGTGGAAGTAGGAGGTGAAAATGAAGAAGAAGGGGTGGAGGAGATGGCTGGAATACAAAACGCCATTGAAGTGGAAACAGTTGATGAAAACGCTAATGAAGTTGAAAATCAAGGAGAAGGAAAAGGAGAAGAGGAAAGAGAGAGGGAAGGGTAAAGGGAAGGGGAAAGAGAAAGGGAAGGGGAAGGAGGAGGGGATATGGTCGGAGAACAAAATGCCGAATCCTCAACTACTACAACAGTCCCCATATATGATGATGATGAGAATTATATATTCTCAGATGAAAATATAAACGAAAACGATATTGAAAGATGGGATTGTGATTTCAAGACACTTGAATATCACATTTCCAGATACAATGGGGAAAAATAATTAAAAAGATTATTGTTGAGGTTTCGGAACTGCCGAGACAAGATCTAAAACAAATGATTGAAATAAAAGAAGGTCTAGATTGTCCAAGGATGGTGGATGAAGTGATTAAATCAATAAAAAAACATCTGCAACCTGCTGAAGAGACCCTAAAAATGCTTGTATTTGATAAAACACCAAACATCCCCCCAACAGAAACACAATACAGTCAAGCGTTCATCACTGAACTAGAAAAAATTGAAGGGGAGACGGTGAACAAAAGTGTTGACCAACAAGGTGCAGTGTTTGATAAAACACCATGTGAGGAGCCACCATTTGCAAGTGGGAAGAACTCTTGCAAACTTTTGAAGAAGAAGAGACACCCAATAAACCCCAAGATGAAAACGCCATCAACGCATCACCACCAAAAACGCCAAACAGGTCAGATGTGCAGGAGAAGGGTGATGAGGACAAAACTCCAGACATCACAAGGTTGATGCAAGAAAATACAATTTTAAACCCTGAATAGCTGCCTGGTGATAAAGAAGCTGATCAAGATGATGAAGAAGATGAAAATATAAACGAAAAGAGTGTGGGAGAAAAGGAGAAGAGAGATACAAAAATGAACAGTGCATGTTTGTCACCTTATGTAAGGAGGCAAGTGGTTATAAATGAACCAAGGAAGAACCATGAAACCAACGTTACCACATACATCTTCACTGGATGTGGTGAATACGAGTATGTACACTTCTCTCAAATAAAACGCCAAACTTTGCATTTATCATGTTTACTTGAATATGCATGTAAAAACGCTCAAAACAGCATGTCTTATAATAGAATGAGTTTGTATAACTAAAACGCCATACGATGTTTTTTTAGGATTGTCGTGTTCAAGATGGGAGGAGAGTTTAAACTCATAAGGGTGTTTTGTGAGAGCATGAGACCGGGATTTGATGCACATATCGGCATTATTCAATGTTGGACGCATATCCTAAACTATGAAGAAAGATACAAGGCTCCAGAATCACCCTCAAGGTTATTTTGCACAGAAATAATGCTGCTAACTCTTTTGCTATACTTAATTGATGAAATTATATTAGAACACTGTTTTGTTGTTTAAAATGTGGTACTGAATATTACAGAATCGTCCCGCGTACGACGAAACAACGAAAGACAGTTTTCGATACAAAGAATTCAACAGAAACATGGCAACGGTTTTGAAAAACGCCCGTTTCAAAGGAGACCAGAAATATAGAAACATCAAAGATTATGAACTGGTCTTCATGCCAATAATATGGGCAAGAGATTACTATTCTGTCTGCTTCAACATAAAACACGAAAGAGTTGATGTATTGGATAACAACGCTAAGGAGGATAAACTCAGCATAAAAAAAAGTATGCTGGATGGGTGAAAAAATTGGTAAGTATCTTAAAAACTTTGCATGTAGAAACTATGTTGAAAAAACGCCATACTAATATATGCAAAAAATGTGAAACTGCAGCACGATGCTTTTGCAAACTATACCTGCATCTTAAAAAACAACCAAAGCATAAGATCATGAAGTCGGCGCCCCTTGTCAGACAAAGATGGAATGGATGACAAAGTCTAACGTGGTCGACTGTGGGGTTTTTGCAATGAGGCATATGGAAACATATATGGGGCAGATAGCTGGTTGGACATGTGGTTTGGCAAAAGAAGATGCCCCAAATTAACTACAGCAAAGACAGCTAAATGAACTGAGGATGAAATACATTGTAACAATCCTGCTTCATAGCGAAAAGGAAAACAGAACACAAGTGACCAAATCTGTAAGAAAATTCTTGAATTTAGGGGGGAAAAGAATAAATGAATTGTATCAAACAGGGGACAAGAGAATACAAGAAAGGATGACTCTATATGTAGATTAGCTTAAACCGCATGGATTGTATAATTTTAATGTTGACTAATGTGTTATGCTTTTTAGATTATTGCATCTACATGTTTCGTTTGTGCAAATATGTGAGAAATCAATGAAAACGCCATGACTAGTAATCCATAATAAAAAATAAAATAAAACATGTTAATGAAAACGCCATGATTTGAATAATTAGCAAATATTAACCATTGAAACATAAATAGCATTAAAAAAAGAGGTTAAAAAACTAAATTAAAACAAGTAAAAAACTTAAAAACGCCATATCTGTTGGATATCGATAGAACACCATTGACACATAAACGCATTTTGAAAAAAAAATGTTTTTTTAAAAAAAACACCATCGAAAACTAGCATAACGATGAAAACGCCATTTCTATTGAAATTTTGTTTAGAACGGAATCATAAAGCCATTATTTAGCGGGACGTGGACAATGACAATCGTACCCCTGCACATAATTTAGCGTGCTATACCACGTGGCCGGCCAGGATCTGTTCTCACCGTTCTCACACTTTTCCCCGTTTTCTCCTAATCCCATACCTATATATAATAAAACACACACACACCAGCACACACACCTACACACACCTACACACACTCTCTCTCATCTTCACACACTTTTCTCTCTTTATAATCACCACCGCACCGCCACCATCTCCATCACTGCCCCACCAAAATCACGGTTTGGATCTAGAAACCCTCCTCCACCAGAGTCGCCCCATTGATACCACCATCCCACTACCTCCACCTCCAAACACCTACCACCACCGTCTCACCCCCACTGCCGAGATCCCTCCACCATCAATGACGCCCCACTGCCACCACCATCCCATTGCCGTCACCCAAATTCCCAAACATTCATCCCAAATCACGAGTCCAAAACATTAAATCAATAATAGAAACACTCATCATCCAGTTTTTCAAAAGCAAATCAACAGAACTTGAAGATATACATACACAAACATAAGCAATTTATATTACAAATCTCAAAACTCTAAAAAGCAAAGATAAAAACCCATCTAATGAAGATGATGGGGTTAGGGTTTCAGTGGTGGCGGCAAACCCTAGATCGATCATGGCAAACCCATCTGATGAAGATTAGAACCAATCTGATGAAGATGAGAACCCTAGATCGAGTTTCAGTGAGAACCCATCTTTTTTTCTGATTGCTCCGCTTCAACTTCATGGCTAACACTCATAATCCGTTTCAGTGATAGTGGCGTTAGGGTTTCGGGCGGAGGTGATGGTGCGGTGGTGGAGGTGCAGTGGTGATGGTGATGGTGCGGTGGTGGAGGTGCAGTGGTGATGGTGATGGTGCGGTGGTGGAGGCGCAGTGGTGATGGTGCGGTAGTGGAGGTGCAGTGGTGACGGTGGTGGTGGTGGTGGTGGTGGTGTGGTGGTGGTGGTGCCGGAGATGAGTGTTGCAGCGGTGATCGTGATGGTGGCGTGATTGAGAGAGAGAGAGAGAAGGAAGAGAAAGATGAGGAAGAAAGAGAGAGAGAGAGTAATCAGTGTGTGTGAGTGTGTGTAAGATAATAATAATATAATAATATGCAGGGGCATTTTAGTCTTTTAATAAAAAACTAACAAAAAATTAAAACATAATTAAAAAAATTGGACTCAAATGGTTAAGAAAAGTGGCTGTAAGGACTCATGTCATTAAACATTTTGATTTTGTACTCAAGTGGTTAAAACCCCTAAAACACAAGGACTCAAAAAGTAATTTTCCCATGTTTGTTTGTTTGGAGTTCAATGTAGACGTGATAATGAAGCTGGCGACAAAACTGAAACATCAGGGAGTAAAATGACTATTTTTAAAGGATTGGAGCAAAACCATTAAAACGACCGAACCATAGGGAGCAAAACATAAGTTTACTCTTTATTCTATGTTGGCTTGTAGTTTGCAATATGAGTTATAGGAAGCACTTGACCATTACCGGAACATTGTTAAGAGCAAGATCACCCAGTATTTTTGTTTATCCAATATGAGTTATAGGAAGCGCTTGACTATTACCAAAATAAACATTTTAATTACCTTAGGTTGTAGTTGAGTTCTGAAGAGAATAACTATTTGGTAGCATGTGAGTGGTGGCTCGCGTGTCAGATGTCCAGTTGGGAACAGTGGAGTTTATGTGGCATTGAGCATGGAAGGCGTGAGCCAACTGATGCGGAGTCAGAGAAGTCGATGTAGCAAATGAGGCGAGTTGAAAGCACTGTGATATATATAGTGACCTGTTATGCGACACAGTTGACATGTTGGGTTCCGATTACTGTGACCCATATTACGACCCGAGCCCCTGTATATGTTAAATGAAGGTCGATTTGGCCAGTAATGGGCCTGAGCCCTATTGGGCCAATAGGACGGGCCGCCAGATGGTACACGGACATGAGGTCCTTCGGCCAAAAATGCTACAGTAGGTGTAGTAGGGGTTCCATGAAGATTTTTAATGAAAAGCTCATGGCTTTTTGCACTTGCCAAAAGATCAACAAAGTTAGGAATGAGTAGATGTCGAGAAGCTTTCAAAAGTCGGTCCAAGCCCGCATAAGAACCAACGAAGTTGTCCATAACATCAACAGAATGTCTAATTACACGGAGTTGGTCACATATGGCCTTGAAGGCACGACTAAATTCCACAATAGGTTTGTCCCCTTATTTTTTAGCACGCATATTAAAGCAGTAGGGTTTAGAAGAAAGTGGAACCATTGGGAGGGGAAGGGATAAGGAAACTCAATCACTTATCGGGTAGGTTGATACCATGACTCAATTGTGAATGTTAATGTTTCATTGAATAAACTAAAGTTACAAGAACAATATGTAGATACAAATATTACACTAAGGTACCTAGATATACAAACAAATACGTATCGATACCTAGGATGTTTACAGTTTATACTATCTAATAGTACCTATGGTTTTAGTGATTGCATGAGTTGGAGAAGATGACTGTAAAATTTAGGTCAAGTATATGACTTTTAATGCATGAAATTGACATGATTTGTCACAATTTTAGACACATTTATGTATTTACACCATTGTTGTCAAAGGCACAAGGTGCTTAAAAGAGAGGGCTAGAGATAAGCAAGGCGTATAGCATAAACATACCATTTATGGGGGTTCTAGGTTTATTTAGGGCTAGTTTAGACTGGCTCCACGCCATTTTTGGAGGTTTCAAATCAGTTTGGCCAGAACTTGTAGGTATTTTTCTGGAAATTTCAGATTTGGCCGGAATCTTGCCGGAATTTGGTTGGAATCTTGCCCACATGTCGCTGGAGCGCCCAGATGACAATAATGCGTTTTCTCTGCGCTCCGCCCGGTTTTAGGGCCTAGGGTCCTAGGCGTGTTCCCGAAGGGCGTTTGACAAGATGGATTTACACTACATGTCACTAACTTCTATGTAGTTATCAAAGTTTTCTGAAAGATTCATTCATTTCACACTTCACATCCACTTTGAAGTGAAAAGTAGTTCTTTAGGAATTGCTAAGTTCTTACATTATGATTGTATTACTTTGACATGATGAATGGTGGACATAAGTAAGTTTTGGATAACACGTTGATTGGTGGTTTAACGTATGAACTATGTACTCGGATGCTGTTTTGCATTGTTATTTTCTTCCAAATGACATTTTTGATTTTTAGGTCCGAACATGTCTTAATGTGCTCAATGTTGATTGAAGGTAATGTACAAGTAGCTAGCGTATACGCAGGGGAAAATAGTATACAGCCCAAAGGACCTGAAATCGTTGCAGAGTTGAAACACTATTTGCGGTTGTTGACTACATTTTACATATTAAACATTGTGCTGGCATTTAGGAATCATGCAATCTGCAAAATATTACTAACTGCATTTTGCACGCTGTAATACTTTTTTTTTTATTGAATTCAACAAGTATATGCCTTATGGCTGTGTAACTCAGCCTCACTTTCGACTATATAAATGAGTGTTCTAATAACTAATAAGCTTATATTTTTTTTTTCAGATTGTTGGCCATTCACTTGGTGGTGGTACTGCTGCACTCTTAACATACATTCTTTGAGAACAGAAAGATTTATCATCTATTTCATGCATCACATTTGCACCGGGTGTGTATTGTTCATGTACCTCAACAACCGACCACCAAAATTTTCATAGAAAGAATATCCTGATAAGGAATAATAGGCCTCTTTATATTAAAGATGAAGTTTGACCCATTACCTATAAATGGTCAATTTGGGTCATCATTTCATCTCTTAACAAAACAAACGGGTCAATGATCTTAACAAAACAAACGGGCCAATGGTGCCTAATGTGCCTAATGATAACATGTAAAATTTTCTTAATCTCATTCTATTCAATAATATAAAATACATATGAAAATTACGACAAAAATCATTCTGGGTCAATCTTGTTGGAGAACATGATCATTTGCAGCAGAACGTTTGGGTTGGTTCGAATCAACAGACATGATTTCGAATAAGGGAATGTGCAGAAAATATTGAATGAATAAGAATATGCAAGATATGAAAGAATTGAATGGACAAATCTGTTTGAAGGAAATGTCTTGATACCGGAAAACATTACCGGTGAACGAGTATATATACGTCATGTTTTGGCGGTTCTTTTGGCGGGAATAACTGCTCCGGCAGTTATTTGAAAATCACCCGCTTATCAAACCGAGTTACATAAGCTATCCACATAATTCGAATACATATCATTTAATACTTATACATAAGCATAATTAAGTTTAATATTGTTCTAACATAATCCCCCTTAAACTTGATTATGCTTTGCAGTATACATCAAGACGCTATAATTGGCTTCATCAACGGCCTTCCGGGCTTCGTTGAAGTTGAACCTCCGACGTTTCTTGTGCAGGTTCCAGGTTCCTTCCCAACTATTTCCGGCATAGAGAGCATAATGCTCTGTTGCAGCCTCCTCCGGTGCCATGTCTGCACTCCTTCTTCTTTCTTGATCACCGCCGGCTGTCGACGAACTTCCTCCTTCTCTAATGATTTCTTTATCGAAAACCTTCTCTTGTACAGATTTAAACCTGTAATAATAAATCAAGACATCCAAATACATAGCATAAACTATTCTCAGAAATTCTCCGTCTTGATATTCGAAACCCAAATCCTTTGCTATTGCCGGCCACAAGTTGTCATTCGTGACACTTCGGTAGCCTCCGTCCCTTTCTACCATTACATACAAGCCCAACAGATTGATCTTTCTTTCATCAGCCATTACTGGTGGAATGGGCCTTGAAGATATTCCCATCTTCACGGTTAGAAACCAATCCACCATTTCTTCGAATTTCTTTTCTAGATCATATTTGTATTTGAACACGAAATCCCTATCATCGATCATATCCAGCAATGACTTGCAATCCGCAAAGTCATGAAACTCTAGAGCCCGTGTTATCATCCGACTCCAATCATTTTCATCATCATTTGAAACATTTAGTGTTTCAAAATATGAATTCAAATAATTTTCTTTGAATTCTTCATTCACTGAACACAGTTCCATCAGTCTCTGTTTTTCGCTTAAACCCAGTTCTTCTTCTTTAGCTAATCTACCAACATCATTCACCGTGTTTACTACCGTAGATGAAAACATTGGGAAAATCTTACACGTGTCACCGGACTTCCTGACCGTAAAGCCTTGAAGCGTTAATTGATCAAGGCTCAGGACGTTATGGTCAAGTTCCGGTGAGTAGAACACGTTTTGTATTCTCAGTGTATCGTTCCCAGATTTCATTTCAACAGCCCCCACCCCTCGTATGAACAGAAAATTGTTCTCACCAGATCTTGTTTCAACACCCATCATGTGTTTTACACGTTTGAAAACATTTAGATTACCCGCGAAATGATGATTAAACGTTGGATTTACGTACCAGATGTCTCCCCATTGTCCACCTTCAGTCCCGGTGACAATCATCTCATTCTGGCAGTGAACATCATCATCCTGTCTTCTAATTCCGGTGTTAATTGCCTGCGTGATCAGTTGAGTCGCTTCATCGTTTTCTTTGGCCTTGCACATGTAGATTTGGTGGCCCAGTTGATGGCAGTAGTAGCAAAGCCTCACACGAGGGATCCGTCTTTCTTTCTCGTTCTTCTCATCAACACAGTGTTGACATGGCATGGTGGTTGAATTTGGTTTAATTTCTGCACGTTTCCCATAAGTGGCTCTGATACCACTATGTTGGAGAACATGATCATTTGCAGCGGAACGTTTGGGTTGGTTCGAATCAACAGACATGATTTCGAATAAGGGAACGTGCAGAAAATATTGAATGAACAGGAATATGCAGGATATGAAAGAATTGAATGGACAAATCTGTTTGAAGGAAATGTCTTGATACCGGAAAACATTACTGGTGAACGAGTATATATACGTCATGTTTTGGCGGGAATAACTGCTCCGGCAGTTATTTGAAAATCACCCGCTTATCAAACCGAGTTACATAAGCTATCCACATAATTCGAATACATATCATTTAATACTTATAAGCATAATTAAGTTTAATATTGTTCTAACAAACCTAACCCGCATGTACCAAAAGCTTACACTTTTTGAGCCAACCTGCTTGACCCGTTACCCAGCCCACCAGGCCCACCTATTTTGCCACCAAGCAACTATGAGAGAATGAGGTTAAGATATTGTATTACAACTTTGACCCGTTAGACATAAAACTTAACCCGCATCAAATTATTCATAAGTTCATTGTTTTAAAAATGTAGGTTGTAATGAAACGTGCTCAAAATGTGGCTCAGGCGGTAGTTAGAACCTGATCAACTCTACTGGCATGGTCATGCATGGGTGCACGTCGTCGTGCTGTCGGCACCACACCAACCGCTAAGTTTTCTAAAACATCGTACTTGAAAAGAACCACGAGTCTCTTGCAACTGATACCAGCCTTCGAGACCATGAGCCAAACAACATAGATCACTATTCTTCTAGCGATGGGTCTGGGTCCGGGTCAGGTCATGATGACACAGACGAAGAGGAGAGATCCAAATCCAAACACATAACCGATGGCGAGCTATTGTACGAACTTGAGAAAGGACTTCAAATGCAAGATAATGATTATAGCTGATTCAGTTGAAAATGGTGAACAATCTAATATATTGGAAAACCACCATTTGTATCCTCCTGGAAGAATGATGCATATGGTTTCAATAATTTCAACTAATCCAGTTGATCTAGATCATGATCATGATACTACCGTTGAAGATCACGAAGATGACTTTAAATTCCAAAACCATTTTTTTTCAAATTCCAGTTCATCCAATATACATATACATAATTTTCCAAGTGTTTTTTTTTTAATTTTTAGTCACAACAATTACTTTTAATTGCGAAGTTTCCATTAATCCAAAATGTTACAATCTAACATTTTATTTAAATACTAGTTCACTTCATTTGCATTATTCCTCAAAATAAAATTAAATTTGGGTGTTAAGTTACCTTGCATAGTGGAACATCCATAACTTGAGCATTTTTTTAAGTTGTCCAATATTTTTTCTGACCATGTCATACTAAATTATATCATTAGTTTTCAGAATTTATCCTGTAGATAGTTATCGCGATATATCAACTTCGACAATAGACATTGATCGCCCTGCCATCTAGAACAGCACACATGGAAGGAAGGTTGTCGTATACGACAACACGATAAGTTTTCTTAGCGAGCCAAAGGGATGTGGAATCATACATGGTTTTGAGCCGGATCTCCCTGTCTACGCCTTCATCGTAAACAGGACTTAGGGTTGTTCAAGAGCCGAACCAAGTCAAGCCAGTGTCAGCTTGAGTTTGGCTCTAATTCTAACCGAGCCAGCTTGGGCTCGTCTTGAATTACATAACTTTGCTGAAAATTGAGCTCGAATTTAGCTCGTTTTATTTATTTATTTTAATATATATATATATATATAGAGTCTGTTACTTAGATCTTTCTTGGGGCTTTTTGTACGGGGACAAACATCGAAGAAACGTAGAAATCAATGAAACGAAGAAGAAACAAGCCGCTACCAATATAAACGAAGAAATGAAGATCTGCAGATCGACGAAACGAAGAACGAAGAAATAAGACCATATAAACGAAGAAATATATCTTACTTAGAGAAAAACATAAGAAAGGATTAGCTGATATTATCACAATTACATACAATATATAGACTAACAGCAATGAGACATTGCTTATCACCATATGCCAACATTCATGGAGAAGATGATCATGGATTGTGGAGAAATAGGCAGACAACCGATATGTCATCAGCCGCGTATCCTGGCCGCTTACGCTTCCACTGAGCGGCTGCATACTCAACCAACTTTTTCGCAGATTCCTCCTTTCCGGCTGAAACAATCTCAACGGCCTTTTCATTTGAGACAACATCCCATACCTGCATATTTAGGATCAAAATTAGATATGTATGACAATTGACATGTATGATGTAAAGGTTTTGGGTGTAAATGAGCTGAACCACTCATGAGCTAGTCAAGATGGGCTCACAAAAAGCTCGAATCAAACCTAACTAAAACGAGCTCGAGCTTTATTTGAAGCTTCATTAATAATTGAGCGCGGTCCAAAGCATCATCTGTCGAGCTTGACTAGGTTCGTGAGCCTAAACTATCCTCTTGTTTATATGATATAATAATTTTATTTAATACAAAATTATATGCACATAGTAGTTGTTATATATATATATAATATATATATAAGAGTTAAGTGTCATTTACGTCCCTATAGTTTGTCCACTTTTGTCATTTCAAGCCAATTTTCAAAATTGTACTATTTTCCTCCCTGATCATTCTCGAAACGTGTTATTTCAGTCCAAAAAACTCACTCCAGTTAAAAAATGACTAACTAATATATGTTATATATGTGTGTGGGTGTGTGTGTTTGTATATATCTTATATAATTATAAGCGTATATAAAAATGATTAAATTAATAATAAACTAGCCGGGTCCAAGCTTTGGATACAAAGTTTGAAACAAGCTGGCTCAGTTCATTTACACCCTAGTAATAGTTAAGATCATACCCCATCGGTCGCCAAGATAACAAAACGATCGCGTGCCGTTATGGTTCTTTGTATTACATCTGGCTCAGAAATAAGACCAAAATCTTTAACAAAGAAGTCACCAAAGGCTCTTGAAAGAGCCAGCCCTGGTCCTTCCGGTTCCTCATCAATCGAAGCACGAATCCTGGACACTCCTGGCTCATCTTCTGCTTCACACACACGCCCTCCTGACTGATGTATCCTCTCGGCTTCCTCTATATCAAGGATAAAAATATTGTAAGTGGCAAAAAATATTTATTTACTTAATTAGATTCCATATAATTTGGTTATGTAGGAGAGTGCATACGAGGTAAATTCGGTTTAAAGTCTACACTAAGCTGCACAGCTACAAGGCTTCCATCGTCTGAAGTTGTCCCTAGAACGGCTCGAGAGTCGCCAACATTTGCTAACACAATAAGATCCCCCTGTGAATCATGATCATGAAAGAAGTTTATTTATTTTCGTTTAAAAGCAAAATGATATCGGTTGACTGAAATGAAATAGGATTAAGAACTGTATTACTAGAATAAGAATCTAATGATCTTCAATAAAATGATTTTTGGAAGCTCTATGCATTAAAAGTTCATTTGGATGACTAACAACTAGAAATGCTAAACGGGTCATGTTCTCAGGTTGATGGGTTGAACCCAAAAATCATGTCGGACACATGAATCCAAACACAACACGCATATTCACAGGTTGATACGAACACAACCCGTTTAACCCGAAAAAAATTGACGTATTTTATTTTCTTGTAATTTTTTCTTCATATTCTAGTATTCTTTATAACCAAAAATACATGTGTATAAAACAGTTACATTTAAACTACAAAAAAATGATCACCACTTACCGTTTAACTATTAAATTTTGGCATAAAATACCCAAAAGTTTTAAGTTATGACATAAAACACAATTTTCTTTATTTAGAAATGACAAATTAATCTATCAACCCATTTGACCTGTTTCCGTTTCAGCTAAAAAAAATATCTTATGTTTGAGATTTTAGCGAAAAAAATACATTACACAAAGCGGCATGTTCATGAATGAATAAGTAATTGTGACATCTCAATTTGACTTTGAAACTCAAACCAACTTGTTTCAATCATATTGAATTTAAAATTTTAAATACAGATTTATAGCCAATTACCTCGCGAATGATAGTCAACGCAGCTGTACCGCTGTATAGGGAATCAATTACAGGATGAAGCTCAAGATCATAATCAACTGTAGAACAAGCCTTCAAGAAAGATTTCTTCCACATACCAAACTGGTCAAAGTTCGCATTTTTAAACAACTCCCCATTCATCAAAATCGAACATTGCGCCATAGCTTCCTGCCAATAATGAAGCAAATAAGCCGGCATTACTTTCTTCACTCGTTTTCCCACGAGATGCCCCCACGGTCCATGCCCGTCAAAAACGCCACAAAACATCACATCTTCCTTCCCTCCAAACCCCTACAAATTAACCAACATTCAAACTAATATAAATTCATGATCTTTATAAATATATAATCTTTTATTAAAGAGTACAATGTCATTTTCGTCCTTGAGGGTTTGACTAGTTTTGCGACTTTCGTCCAAAGGTTTGTTTTTCCGCATCTGAATCCAAAAGGTTTAAAATCTTGCCATTTTCATCCGGCTCGTTAACTCTATCCATTTTTCTCCGTGAAGTCAGGGGTATTGCCGCCTTTTTTGTTAACTTAAAGGACAATTCGGTCTTTTTCACTTTATGTAAAAAGACCAAATACCCATGAAAAAGACCGAATTGTCCTTTAAGATAACAAAAAAAAGACGGAAATACCCTTGACTTAACGGAGAAAAATTGATGTAGTTAACGAGTCAGATGAAAATGGCAAGATTTCAAACCTTTTGGATCCGGATGCGGAAAATCAAACCTTTGGACGAAAGTCGCTCAAACCTCATGGACGAAAATGGCATATTACTCTTTATTCAAAAAAAAAAAAAAAGATATGGGCTTAATGAAATGATTTACCTCCCATACAATGAAACAATCTTGATTAATTCCTTTATTTCCGCCCTTAGAATAGGCGGAAACATAATTATCAGACCATTTGGCACTAACGTTACCAGGAGACGTTAATAACAACCCGTTTTTCCTTGCTTCTTTGGCCAAAGCAATAGTAGCTTCTCTTCCAAGATTAATCCTCCGTTTCTTCCCGTTTTTCGGTGAAAATCCGCTCAACAAAGACGAGAAATGCACCATCTTTTCTACACTTCAGTTAACACCCACAAAGTTATTATATTATACCAAAGATTCACCAATTCATGTAACTGCCAACATAACAAGTGCATAGGAGATTAGGAATGAGTCCACTTTTATAACTAGTCAACATCAATCACCCGAACAAATCTACGCGTAAGTATAAACAAATAAAACTAACTTGACATCTCGCGATGTCCACCATCAAATAAATGTTATGAAACGAAAGACACGGTTTAAGATATGTTGAATCAAGGGGGAAAGTTGTTATTATGCTAAAGTTTTGGTAAAGAAAATGATTGATAACTAAATTATGTAACATATGCCACAAATAATTAAGGGACCCGTGATCAAGTTTTCTTTTGGAGCATTGTATCTGTATTAAATAAGGTCAAATGAGTCTCTTTCTAGGACCATACTTGAAACACAACAAAATAGCAGGTAAAGGATGGCATGCTGTCATCTTGGACCAAATTAATCAACAAGATGGACCACAAACACAACCCATTGATCTCCCTTTAAGTGGCATAAAATCTTTATATGAAATGATACATACCCATGTAGCCATGTGAGATGCTTGTTTTGGACAAGTAAACCTTGTTTTTTTGTAACCATGAGAAAACGTTTGAAAACTCACGGGACCTACTAATACCTTGCTAACCAATGGGACCGGGTAAAACGCAGCTTGCGCTAGGCTGGTGGCCTTCAAGGGGGTTAAAGACAGAAAACTAGTGGAAGTTGTATTCGAACATGAGACCTCTAATAGAGGGACTCATACGCTTACCACTGTACCGCCCCTAGAAGATTTTGGATAAGTAAACCTTTTTTCGCTTCGAAGTGTAAATTTTACCGAAAATTTCCGAAAGTTTTATACGTACTGATCCCCCCCCCCCCCCCCGGGTAATTTTTTTCTTTAAAACTTTCGGCCCCTCTATATAAAAGTTGGTGGCCTTCAAGGGGGTTAAAGGCAAAAAGCTAGTGGAAGCTGGATTCGAACATGAGATCTCTAATAGAAGGACTCAAACGCTTACCACTAGGCCACCATTGATGGTTTTGGATAAGTAAATTGTTACATTAACCTACATATTTCCAAAAAATTTAAACCTTTGAGGATCCATATGTTTCAATTGTCAAAAGTGGACATAGATATTTTGACCAGAGATGAAATTATTACAAAAAAAAAGAGTCCCACTTTTGAAAAGATTCCCAGTGGGTAAGTGGATGATCCATAATTTTTAATCAGTGTAAACACTAAGAAAATTTCTGTGGCAAAATTTTGTTCTTATTTCTTTACACAACAAGAAAGTACAAAGTTTCTGCCAGTGCATACTGTTGATCAAAATTATTTGATTACATAAATTAAAAAGAAAGAAAACTGTTTTTGGACATATGGGTAAATCTAAAATCTCAATAATTTGGTTCAGATTTGGAAATCATTTAACTTTCTTTGACAGATCAACACAAACCTCCTAACCCATCAAATTCCTGTTCATTTGATTCCATTATCATCAACAAATGAATATAAACTCACCTAAAAACCTTTGTGTTGTGAATAATCTAATGAAACAAGATATATATATATAACATCAAACTAGCAAATCAACAAACAATCTAAAACTCATATACAAAAAAATAAATAAATCAAGAAGCTTAAAGAACCTTGTTTTTAAGCCAAATTTGTTGCAATGAATGATCTTCAATGACAGATATAACCGAAAGCAGACCGAAACCGACAGAATACCCGCAAACAAAACCAGTTTATGCAGATTCTGAAGCTTCAGGTAGCTTCCACTCCATCCATTTCTTAATCAAAGTGTCCCAAGTCACTTGGGAATTTATACAAACAGTCGGTGTGCATATCACAGGCTGCACTTTGTATTGATCAAGAGATGATATATATATATGGAGGGCGTGTTGTGTGTTGGGTCCCTTATATGCATAATCATGTACTCGGTTTTATTGGATGACTACTTTTTTAGTGTGCAAGTATTATTTTATTAAAGGACTTAAGGTTATAATGATCTCCAATTACTACCCTTTTGAGTTTTTCAATTTGCAACTTTCGGCTAAAAGTATGAGTGTGAATTAGGATGTTGTTCACGGTCTAGCCGGTTTGACGAAAGTTTTGGGCTGAACTGCTAACTAGAGTTTTGGGAAAAGGCAAACGGAAGCGGTCAGGTTGGGTTGGTTTTGTTGAGTCGGCTGAAGAGGCTAATTTTTATGGTTTGAGACTTTTTTTTTCTGAGACTTTTAACGCTAAATTTCGGTTGATTGGACAAGACTCAAAAATGGATTATGGGTCAACACGCTTGTATATATTTATGAATCTAAATTGATGTATTTAATATGATTGAAAAGCAAAAAAACATTCATAAAAGATTTTAAAATGATATGAATACTAAAAAAAATACATTAATTACTTTTAGCATGTTTGGTTCATTTGACATGTAGTTTATAAGTGTATATATAATGTAAGTGATACATAACAATATTCACTAGAAACATTTAAAAGGAACACAAACTAGTTTTCTAAATGATAATCAGAAAGAAATTAAGTTTTGATAACTAATGTATTAAAACAAAAGGAATTTTTATGGATTCATATTATAGGACTTATCGTATTTTTGTCCATAATGATCATTCTGAATATTTTCAGAATGATACATGAAAGAAGTATTATTAACATTACAGATAATCTACGAAACTAGTTTTTTGTATTGTTTGTGAGCAGGTATGATACTTAAGAGTTACGATCAAAATTACATTAGTCATGTCATGACCCATATTCCTTCTATTCATATTTATCGTTTTAAGTAATGACAAAATACATCCTTCTTTCATAACTCAATACACAATTAATTAAATTTTAAATAACGATACAAATATCATTACATGGATAATAAGGGTGTTAACTCAATACATATTTTATTAAATTTTCAATAACGATAAATCGATAATAATATCATTACATGAATAATAAGGTGTTACAACTTTCTTGCAAGATTTCTAAATATATAGGACTTATTGGTCAATTACTATAAACAACAAGGGCTAGCTAAATCTCATTTCATTCAAAGCTAAAGGTCAACTATGTTTATATTTACTACGAAAAATATATTTTACATGTTTTTTGAATGTTCAATGCACAAGATTTTTATTCTGTTAAAGTTTACCATTAAAACTTTATAGACTTTTTGATTATGTGGTTTAGGAATTAATTATGTTAAATTTTACCATTAAAACTTAATAGACTTTTTAATTATGTTATTTTCTGCGGCACCTGGTGATGATGGGAGACTAGGCGAATAGGTGGAGATCGCTAGTTCGATCCTTGAACTGAGCGGGTTTTACCTCACCGCACTGTCGTGCCTTCGGGCGAGTGTTCACGGGCTTCGGCCCTAGGTGAGGGTTTTCCCCGGTTCGGAGGCGAGTGTATCCCGATGTGGTGAATTTCGCCAGTAGCCCATTTGGAGGATTCGTTGGCCGTTCAAAAAAAAAAAACTTTATAGACTTTTTCATTATGTGGTTTAGTAATTAATAAAAATATTAATATTAATTATATTATTTATCTTATATCTTTATATATTAAAGAACATATGCCAGATTTTTTTTAATGAGTACAACTTATAACTAGTTGAATTTTAATTGCACAACAAGCCGTTACTCATTGGTTTTCATGTCAATTAAATTAACTTGATTAATGGTAACAAACTTTTATAATTAAATATGAATGAATGAATCTAATCTAAATAATAATATAATAGTTACGATGTGGCCAGATTTGAAGGAAAGGACACATTTAGATTTCAAAGCAATATGAGCCAAGGAAAACTATTTATATTAATAAACAAATGAATAAATCTACATCTCCAAAGTAAGTCGGTGATAAAATATAACAAACGTAGGGCTGCAAACGAACCAAACGTTCGGCGAACAGTTCGTGAACTATTTGGCGGGAAGTTCGTTTGTGTTCGTTTGTTTATTAAACAAACGAACACAAACAAGAAATTTCGTTTGTTTAGTTAAATGAACAAACATGAACAAAGGACGCGTTCGTTTATTTATGTTCGTGAACGTTTGGTAACGTGTTCGTTTGTGTTCGATAGTTCATCAATTTTCTTAGTTTTTATATATTATTTAAATACTTCAAAATTCTGACAAATAAAATATTTAGTAAGTGTTAATGTATTATATATTTTGTTCATTAACGTTTGTTTGTGTTCGTTTGTTAGTATTTGTGTTCATGAACGTAGTTTGTGCTCATTTGTGTTAATTATCGTTCGTTTTCATTCGTTGCCTAAAATTAACAAACAAACACAAACAAACACGAACACGTTCATTTCCTTAACAAACAAACACGAACATAAAATCTTGTTCGGTAAGCGTTCATGAACAGTTCGTGAACACATATATTTCTTAACAAACGAACACGAACAAGGACTTGTTCGTGTTTGTTTGGTTCGTTTGCAGCCCTAAACAAACGTATTAAAAAAGTTAAAACTAAAATATAGTTAGTGGCTTAAAATGATGCTGCCATAAGAAAGATCATTTAAGTAATGCCCGTGATGATTACAAAGTAGATAAATCCAAAATTTGTTAATTAAATAATAATTAAAATATAATGTTTTTCCATTGAATATGAGTTAAAAATTGTTGAAATTTTGTTGGCCAACTAGTAAATTGTGTCATCATTGTTAATGATAGAAGCGGTAATTTAATAGTCGAATTCAACACTTTGGTGACTTTTATAATACGATTATGATGAATAGGATATAAAATATGTCTTATCTTGATACAATTAAATATGCATGGATAAGATGTATGATTATTATTTTATATCCCGATTAGAAAAAAAAAATTAGGTACATATGATTATGAAACACTTAGAAGTTGTAAAAGTAAGACGATAGTTTTTATGTGTTTTATAGTAACGATACGATACATATATGCATGATATATTAGCTTAAATAATCATTATATGATATATGTACTATTGTATATTATTCCATATATAACTTAGTAAGTTTTTTGTGCATAAGAACTTGTAACTTGTGCTTTGGGCATTTCTCAAAAAAAAATACTTGATTTTTTACTTTTAATCCAAAAGATTTTACATTTTGCAATTTTAACCCTATATAATTTGTTTTTTTTAACTTTAACCCAAAACTTTTCATTATTTTCAATTTAACTTCAAAACTTTTATCACTTATAGTTTTCATCTTTCGCAAATTTTTGTTTTACGTATAGTTCTAAATTTTTCGAGTTAATACGACGCAACGTACGAGTGTGCTTCAACTTTTTTATGTTTTGTTTCGAAATTTGCAAGTTAACACGGCGCAACGTGCATGTGTGGTTCAACGTTTTTACCTCTATTTTTTCATGTTTGACAGATTCGTCGCAACACGCAGATCCTAGGTCGAGTCAGTGTTGGTGGTCGATGACGGTTGTGTGACATTAGTACTATTTGACACCGTTTTACGCCCCGCCGCAACGCGGGGTGTGCTTTGGGGGTTTTTCAAAGAAAAAATGGTTATGCATATGGTTGTCGTAGCCTTGGCTTTGGGGGTTTTAAAAAAAAATAGATTTTTTTTACTTTTCAACCAAAAGTATTTCATAAATTACTTTTAACCCAAAACTATTTGTTTTTTTACTTTTAACCTAGAACTTTTTATCTTTTGCAATCTATCCTCACAACTTTTTTT
The DNA here is from genome assembly GCA_030545235.1 of Helianthus tuberosus. Lineage (NCBI taxonomy): Eukaryota > Viridiplantae > Streptophyta > Magnoliopsida > Asterales > Asteraceae > Helianthus > Helianthus tuberosus. The sequence continues at coordinate 43,743 of JARYGA010013402.1, forward strand.
ACTTTCAACTTTGGTCCTTTATAGTTTTCATTTTCCGTAAATTTTTCGCTTTATGCTTGGTTCTAAATTTTGTGACTTAACACATCGCAACGTGCGTCTTTGGTTTAACGTTTTTACGTATCATTCTAAATTTTGCGAGTTAACACGACGCAACGTGCGTGTGTGGGTGAACGTGTTTACATCGTCTATTTTTTCCCGTTTGACAGGTTTAACATAACGTGCGGGTCCTAGATCGACTTAGTTATAACTAAAGAATCCCCGCCGCATTGCGACGGGTCGCATTCCAACGTAAACTTTTTTTTAGACGAGTCAAGTTAAATATAATACGTTTTCGTTTAAAGAAACCATTTTTATGTGCATATTTTTATGTACGTTTTGGTATAAATTCAACTTGTTCTATGTTTCGACGTAAACTTTTTTGGGAAATGATTTACGTCAAATATAATATGTTTTCGTGCTTATTTTATGTATGTTTCGTAAAGTTTGTTTCGAACCGAGTGGAGTCAAATTATGGTTTCTTTTTCTTCCTTTTTTTCGAAAGCTCTAATTAATCCATTTCGATTACATGTGTATATTTTTCTTCATACCGTTACGTTTTTTATGTATGAGTTGGGTCACATATAATACGTTGTGATTGTTCGATATGAATTTGTTTTACTTTACGTTTGATCCAATCAAAATGCTTATACATGTTACATTGAGTTCAAGTGGATACGTCGAAATATGTGCTTTCATATGGTTAATGCATCATATAACGTTTGGACTAATCCATTCAATGTTTACGATGTACCCACGCCGCAACGCGGGCGGGTCTTAACCCTAGTTTATTTTATTTTCTATATTGTTCTTTTAGTTTTATATGTTAGGGTTTGTATAGGAATTTAAGATATTTGTAACGAACCCATATACAAAAAATTAAACATTTTTAACATTCTTTATCAATGATCTTGATGATTAGTTATAACTAGATTTAACCCCCGCGCGCGATGCGCTGCGAATCTACCACGACCCTCATGTTTCGTTTTTGGGCTCACCTCTTTAACATGACAATCTTATATTTTTCTATTTGTCAAATAAAAAAGCATTGTACATGACGCGAATATCAAAGCATTTCGTAACAGATATTAAAAACAAAAGACGGAAAAAAACAAACAAAAAGAAGAGCAAAAATGACTCAATAAGACCTTCTAAGATACTTCTAATGTCCACAATCAAAACATTCCAGCTTATTCTTGTATTTAATTCGTCAACTTCAACATCTTAGTAGCCCAACTATATACTGAAGCTGAACTTGTTCCCATCAAATGGCTGAAGAACTATCCACTTGTTTTACACCCTAATTCATAACTGACTAAAGTCGCAGCGAAAAAATCGTACCATAAAAATTTTCTTTCATTATAAACATCTTGACGCACTTAAATTCATTTTTAAGATTAATTCTTTCACAATAAATACATTTATTATACTCACTATCAAAAAGAGACCATAACCTAACTTCACTCAATTACGTACTCAGCACTCCCGTACAATCTATCTTGTGACTCGATCCTCGATCTCCAACCCTTGAATATCCTCATGACTGGTACTACCTGCGCCCACCACATAAATTCACAACATTAGTACGCATTATAAACATACAAGGTTTGTTCACGTTTACTTCTCGTTTCGTTAACTCTTTACATCCCAGATTTCTCATCCTGTCATACCATCCGTGGTGAGACTTCTTTGTTATTCCTGCATTACACTTATAACTCCAGGTACACGAATAAACAACGTAAACACTTAATCGTACCGAAAGACTTACATGCATACCTAAACTTCATACACATTATCTCCATACATGCATATGTACACACATAAATGCCAACCTACATGCATACTTACATATAAATACATCTCAACCATTCTATACGTATCTACATATACACATACCTACATCGTTACGTACGGTCATGACATCACACATATATACATACATACATCCCTGCTTGCAGTATACCACACTCATACATGCCTATTCTCCTTCATAACCTCTTACATCCACGTACCTACTTACATGCCTTCACGCAACCCTACATGCGTGCATACGCTCATATCTGCCCACTTGCATACCTACACACATACATTCATTCATACACACCACTTATATTCATACCTACATACATACATACCTTCATACGTATCTATATTTCCTAAAACAAGGAATAAATTAGTCATTCTTAGCTTATACGCGTTTAAAAACGGTTCAGACGGGTTCGCATTGCATAAACTGATAAAAAACGAATTTTTGCGAAACTGACACATGCTCGCGTAGCGCCACTGCCAGTCGCGCTACGCGAGCCCCTCATTTTAACAGAAAGTTGCTGCTGTTGTGCTGCAGATTCCCAGCACGACCGAATTTCACAGAAACGGTCATAACTTCTTCGTTTTTGGTCCGTTTTACCCGATTCTTTTTCCTACACGTCTGTAATTTAATTCTCCATCTTATGGAGTTAAGATCCGATATCCGGATTAACAAAATTCCAGACTTTTAAGTCTTCGACTTACTACCCTTTTTACCAAGAATTGACCCGTTCATAATTTTATCACATAACTTGTTTGTTTGACCTTAACTTCATATGAATTGATAACTTCAAGGTCATTTGTCATAAAAGATTCATTCCCGGATACCTTACATCTTATTCCACCCGTTTGTGCTCAAAAACTTATTTTGACCCGTTAAGGGTAATTGCGCATTAAAATGTTTCTGACTTACAAAACCATACTCCTCACTTTCATACTTGACCAAAACATTACACTAATCGAATAACTTGTTTCTAGACTACTTTTAAGATCGTTTACCCAAAATACCCATCAAGGGCATTTTGGTCAACTTTAATCCCATCATTTACGACAAAAGACTACGTCACATATTTGACCTCCAACATCATGTTTAGTTAATTAAAACACCATATTACTTAATCGAACTAAGAAGTGATTACAGAAATCACTTACCTTATGCGTCCGTGCTCGTATCCGATTCCTTGCCTCTTCTTGACCCTTTAACACCTCATGCTTGAGTCCGTCTCGACGTGATTCCTATACTTTCATTTCATCGAAATCACGCTCTTATTAGCATACATCATTTGTACATGTAACAATCATATCACTAGCATAATTCACACTTAACTTTCCTTAGTCATTTCTAACAAGCATTAAAACATATAATCAACTTCATATCCTTTCCAACACACGTAATTCATCATGTACTTACAAATAATGCATATTAACATAACATGTACCAAACGACTTCCTATAATCCTACCTTTACGGTAACGAGTCAAATCATGTTTCTTATACTTAGTTGACTTTCAAGAGTCAACTATCAACCATATTCCACTATCGACTTATCATCATATACTCGTAACATCATAATCGACTATACGGACGACACTTTATACATTTTATCATACGCTTGATGTGCGTACCACCTTTTAAGCATAACTTACAACTAATTCATACATAAATCTTCTAAACTCATACATAACCCATCAAAACCTACTACTAATCATCATGTATCATCCCAAATGAACATTAAACATAACATCATCATATTCCTCCTAATTCATCTAACAATAATTCATCATACCCACATAATACATCAATCTTTCAACAAGACTTGAACATAGGTGGTGTTTCTAGTAATCATCTTCACCATAACTAACGGGTTTCACCTCTAATCATCAAATTAACGCAAACCATACATAACCCATGTTCTATACGATGATTCTAACCCTTGTACATGATTAATTTCATATTAATTCACGGATTTGAACATACCCCACTTCACACATGATCACCAATCTTAGATTTAAGACATACCTTATGATCCCCTCGTGAAGGTGATCCTTAATCCGTGTTTCTTCTTGAATTTGAGCTTCGATTCACCCTTTAATTTGGTGATTTAGTGGAACTAGGGTTTGGAGCTCTTGAGAGCTCCTGAAGCTTCAAGAACACGCATGTATGTGTGTGTTTGTGTGTGTATAGACCTTTTAATTAGTAGTCAACTTTCATCTGTTCCACTTTAGCCCCTCGGGTTTGCCTTTAAAACATAACTGACACTACCTTCATCATTTAATACTTTTGGCCATACCCTTAACTAGGTTAAATAGCCTAGTTATTTATTCCATGACGTGTCATATAGGAACACACGACAAATATTAACATTCGGATTTTGGGGCGTTACAACTTGAAACTCAGTTGGGCGCTTTTTTTGCGGTGGTGTCCCTCGTTTAATTGAGATATACACTCATAATCATGTCCTGGAATCACCTGTTCAATAACTAAATAGGTAGGCAATAACTAATATTGCAAGTTGCAAATAAGTTAATTATGTTTCAGATTGATTGGTTAATTTGTTAGAAAACCATGCATGCATGAAAATGGCCACTTTAAGATTTGATGCCACAATAACATCATAGTGAAACAACCCTCTCTCCACGCGATCCTCCCACTTTAAACATAACATAACAATAAGATATAATTGTCTTAGCTTAAAGTGATATCAACCACATATTAAAGTAGTAAGCTTTCAAACACTACCTGTCTAAGGAGCATAGATTCCAAGAAAGCAAAAGAAGGCTCCGTTTTGTAACTGAATTCACTCTCTACAGTTTTTTGGATAGCATATAAAGGTAGTTTCGCCCCTGAAGCATATCAAACCAAATGTTAATTTACAGAATTTAAAGTAAAAAAGTCAATCTTTTAAAAACCGGACAAGTTTAACTACATCTCATATTCATCCGAATCCTACAATGAGAAGAAAAGATAAGAATCTGATTTTCAAAACACTCTTCAGTTTCAATACAGCACAAAATTCTTAGAACATGTTTAGCAATATGTATTTTTGCGCAGCTAACCTATAGAACCTGTTTAGCAAGTATAGCTAAGTATAGCTGAATGTTGAACCACATCTGTCATACTTGAAGAATGGTGGAATCCACTTGAAACTGACACTCAACCAAAAAAAAAATTTCGAGCTAAATAGTTATTTTGCTTCTTACAAATTTGTATAGCTCAACGCACCGCCAGCCCAGGTCTTCCATTTACCGACAATTCAACTCATCGATGTCGTCGGGTTTTTTGAGTTAACAACACTCATAATATTAGCAAATCAATCAAAGTGGCTAATATCAAATGTGTGGGAGAGAGTGTAGCATACGCTGCCTCCCCTGTCATCATCTCCCATACCACCATTCCGAAACTAAACACGTTGCTCATCCACGTCTCTGTTGACTGTTTTTGGATCACCCGCGATGATCTGTGCATAACCAACTAATCAGTTATTAATGGGCACTACTCGTACCTACCTATATCTTGAATGATGGAAGTGGTTCAATAAAGCCAAAAGATATGCAAGATAATGATGGAATCATGCTCATCTAATCTAATCATCAGAGAAAATAGCTTTGAGATCTATATGATTAAGCACACAAATGTTTGGAATAATTTCATATATATCCGTAGAAACTTCCTAGATATCATACATATCCCTAAAAATTTCCTAAATATCATATATAGCCAAATCCAATTCTAAATACCATATATATTGCAGAAAAAACTGCAAAATAAAAAAGAAAACCAAAAACCACAATAAAAAGTTGTTGAAAATCGCAATATATATCTACACCAAAAAGCTGAGTTAAAATGAGTAAATATGATATTTAGATTTTGGTTTGGATATATATGATATGATATTCGGGAAGCTTTTACGAATATATATAAAATTTCCCCAAACCTTAACCATGGTTTTACGCCATATAGAAACATGAATTTTGGTTGCATTTTACTTCTTGTCATTTGTCCTTAAGAGTTTAAAAACATCTTGTAAACATTTGTAAATGTGAACTTTGAGCAAAAATAAATAAATAAATAAATAAAATGTGTGTATGGGTGAACTTTGAGCAAAAACAAAAACCGTGTGTATGTTAATCTATATGCGTTAGGACAATAAGTGATCGACTAACTGTAACACCTCGAAAATTCACGTCCTATAATGTGTTGACACGTGTCATATGTTTGAACGTGTGAAAGAATGTTCTGAAAGGACTAAAGTTGACAAACATGAAAAGTATATGAAAATACGAGTTCTAAATGTCAACAGTGAATAAATATATTGTACATTAACCCTACATGATGCTCATACCTTCAAACGAATAAATCATGGATCATACGAAGCTAAATATGAAAGAAAGTGAAAGATTACAAACTACAGGGGTTAAATGTGTCAACATGTTTAAGTTATACCTCTGAGTGACCTTTTAACAAACTCGAAGCTTTGTAACGATTAATTATGCTCACTAGAATACACGATATAAATTTCATAAAGTTTCGTTATCGTATGAGAAAGTTAAGATCAAATTCGTATACAAGGGGTTAAAGCGTCAACGTTGAAAGTTAGGACCTTTCGGGTAACAATAAATTTAACCAAGGACTTAACAAAGTGGGTAAATATCTTGAAGCCCTTATATGTCAAATTAGAGGGTTCAAATTGCAAGAAATAAGCTAGTTGACCTTTCGGAAGGGCCAAGAGACGAGATGCAACAACTTGAAAACGTTTTTGTCTGATCAGAGAACCCAAGCGGGCCACGTAAGACCCATTAACACCCTTACGCGGGCCGCCTGGACCGCCCAGATACAGAAACTTTAAATAGCCTCCTGTATTCGCGCATAATCGACCCAAAACATACATTTTCACAACATGGGCGACCCCTAAGTGCCTCCTAGAACCTTAGGGACATCTGTTGATGATCCATTATCAGTTTTAGCTCTTGTTGTCAAAGATCTAAGTGCTTTTGAGCACTATAAAAGGCCATGATGTTGCAACAAGTTCTTCACACCTTCCATCTGCACTTTGGAGCATTTCTGGAGCTAAAGACTTCTCTCTAAGCTTCACAAATCGTGCTTAGGACCTTGGTAAGTATGCTTAACCTTTCTTAGTTAAGTTTTCGCTTAGTTTTAGCTTAAAAGTCAAACCGTCGTAATTAACGGTTGACTTAACGATTAATCACTAATGGTTCAGTGATTAGTCGAATTGAAAGTAGTTATAAGTTGGTAATTATGTGGGTAATAAACCCTTAAAAGGGTTCCCCCTGATTTCCACTCTAATTACGTGGGTAATAAACCCTTAAAAAGTCAACAGGATACTTAATTTTCAATTTATGCATAATTAGCAATGTAGAACACATACAACCTGTTTGATCATTATTATAACTTGGTAATTAGTATAAGAACATGTCTAAACATGTTCAACCTGACAATTTACTGTTTAGACCCGGTTCGGAACCGAAAGTCGCAAAGCTTTGACTTTTGCTTTGACTTCAATTCTGACCCGTTTAGGCATGTTTTAGAAATGCCTTAGAGCTTTAATTGGACTAGGTTACATGCTAGTATAACCCTCTGTGATTATACACCTTGGTTCATTAGTTATCCAATTAATATGCATGATTCCGTTAATTGCTCATATGTTGACCATTATGCCCTTTTCACCTTAAAACGTGATTTTTGAAAATGTAAAATAGTAGAAACTTTAATTACTAATATATAAACTTGCACCCAAAATTTGATATCAGTTTGAGGTGTAGATTGAGAGTTATGCTCATTGGCGTAATTAAGAAGCTTTATGTTAATTAAACGGCGTAATTAGCGTATAGCCTAGTTAAGCCTACTTTTTGATATCAAAATCTTTACCCACTGATGTAATATATTATTTTGGGATTTTTGAAGATTTTCAATTAATTTTAGGCTGAGCATAACTAATAGTCATAGGCTTAATCCGGTAATTGTCGGTTTTGCCCTTACGGGCTATAAAATGAGTTTTACATATCTAATCGACTCCAAACCTTTTGCTACTGATTAGATATGATAAATAAATTATTTTAAGCCTGCTGGAATAATAAAAATATCAGATTTCTATATAGAACCCGGAAACGGCTTCTAATCGCCTAATTAAGCGTTTTTAACGCATAGTATGTACTAGAACTATTTTAAACATACAAAGGTTGATACCTACTGATATTTGAGGTAAATTATAATATTTTAATAGTAGGCAAAAGTTGTTTAAACTCAGACTTCAGTTTTGAGCTTTACGACTTATGTGAAATTACCAAAATGCCCCTACGGTGCATAGTTTGGTTATAATTGATAAATTTCACATATATACTTTAACCTACTGTTATAACTTAGTAAAATAAGTATTTTTGCTGATTATAGCAGACCTGTAACTCAGGTTAATACTTAAACTCTTTTATAACCTTGTAAATGACCAAACTACCCCTACGGGGCATAGTTTGTGTTTAAATTCGTTTCGGGCATAATAGAAGACATCTTACTGATGTCACAACATATTTGAAGCATATTAACTTAGGAAACCTATATATGGCTCTTATGAATACCCGTTACGCCTATTACGCGTTCGATTCGGTTTATGTAACTAGTTTACATAAATTAGCCGAAACGGGTCAAACCTTATCGGTTTTATCTCAAAATCCAGAATGTGTATGAAATACCCATATTAAGCAAGTCTTCGAACTTGTCGGGTCTAAATCACATTCTATCCGGTCTTCGCTTAATCGTGCGTACGAACCGTATCTTTGAAACTAACTGGTCTAAGCTTAAGCTTAACTAAAGACCCGTTAGGATTCTAATAGGTTATTAAAAACCTTCGTTCCAGATTAGGAGCCCAGTAAAAGCTATCTGTACTTGCTGAATTGATATACGGCTGGGATTGAATTTATATTTAGCTCAGGTAAATACTTTTAACTTATTTTCCCTATACGGGCTTGGGTTACGGTATATAAAATACCGCTTGGTCGGGCATTAAATCTTCCATCATATGGTGGTTAATTGAATAGTTTAATCGGCCCGCTTAAATATGTTTTGTTTGCTTAAAGCCTTTGGGGGGTTAATGACCATGTCCCGGATATCCTTGACATCATTCATGAAATGGCCACGACCTAAGCACGGGGTGTAGGCGTACACCTGACAGCTGCATATGTAAAAACTGGTATCCCACCTTAAGGAATCAGCCTTGTGGGCATTATACCTGTGGTGTGTCTATTGATCTTTAACCCGGACACGATCCGGGCTACTGAACGCATAAGGAACATGTAATTCTTTTACAAGATTATATATTTAAATAATTGTCCCAAGTATAAAAGATTAATTTTTCCTCTGTGCATTTTAATCAAGTATAAAAGATTAATTTTGCCTCTGTGCATTTTAATCAAATTATAAAATATATTTTTGCCGAGGTGCATTCAAATCAATTTTCAAACTCTTTTCAAAATGAGTCAGTTGATAGTATTTACCAGTGTAAACTGACGTATTTTTCAAAAAAAGCTAAATGCAGGTACTATATGTAATAGGCTGGCTACTCCAGGCATCAATAATCAAGTCTCGCAAGCTTTAGATGTTAAAGTCTGTTGAACAGTGTTATCTTTTTATTTTAGATCCGCCTGTGGATCCATCTTACGTTCCGTTGTAATATTTGATATTACTTTGAATCGGATTGTAATATATTTATCTTTCATTTGCTTCCGCTGTGCATTTAAATATTGTGTTGTTTGACCATGATGATATCAACTACGTCACGATACTCCCCTACCGGGCCCGCAGGTGACACGTGGAAATCGGGGTGTGACACTAACCCCGTGAGCAAGCCAACGGTAACCATCAGTTTCGTATTCCATAGCTTCACCGACATTTTTGCAAGCGGCAACGATACCTGTATCCCCTAAACACACAGTCCCATTTTTATCAAACAGAATCCACTTTGTGTTAAGGTCTTTGTAAGCAACACCATGATCATTCATGAACTTGATCCCTTCCGCCACATCAGCAGCAATTCGTATGATCTCTTTCATTTGAATCCTTTTGTTCTTCACCATAATACGATCGCAACCAATATGAATCATCAAATACTCTTATCACACACAGAGAAGGTACATTTTGACTCTTCCAATCGAAACGTTGACTGAATTACAAAGCAAAAATGTATAGATTCAGTTAGGGTTCAAAGGAAAACACTTGAAGTTTTTCAAATTATACAAACAGTATAACCAATAAGTAAACAATAATCATGAAGCTTTTTGAAATACATCACTAATCTGACCTAAAAATTATACAATTAGATTATAAAAATTACCGAGACGATCCAATTGCTTCAACACCGTAATCCGACTCGAGCTTGTTTGCTAGAAAACAACTCTAGTGCCTGCACCACAATGTCGATGCCAAACCTCTGAGTAACCCTAAGCAAAACTCTTTCAAATTAGCAAAAACAACATAAGTTAGCCACCATAAAACATGTGAGCAGCGGATGAAAGCTTTCGCCAAACTTACCTTACCTCGTCTTAAATCAACTTATGTCATCTCTGTAGCTCGAATCCACTTCTGCCGATCTGATCTCGTAGCCACTCGATGTTGTTGGATTCGCCTCCAGGTAAAACCATTTCCGTCATCGTCATCGCCAATCACCACCGTAACCAACAACGAAGGAAAACTGAGGAAGAGATATAAGTTCTCATGGGGGAAGGGATCAGAGTGAAGAGAAGGATGAGCAGATGAGATGCGGTGGTGTTGGACACGTGTGTAAGGCACGGAACGTGGCAAATTGAGGGATACTCCATGTCTTTTAGCTGCTACAGTAGTTTGTACACCTGTGTACAACAAACATTTACACCAAACACAGATTATGGCACATATACAACCACCTCAAGCCTAAACTTGTTACTAATTCATAATATTTAAATGTTCAAATAAAGTGTATATAGTCATATAGGATAGAATATTATTAGTTATAATGTTCAATCCAAATAATATTACAGTCAAATAAACTCAATTAAATATGTAAATGTCCTTCTCGTTGTATATGACATTGTATACATAAATTTATATGTTATTGGTCGGATCCTCATGTAATATGACATTATATACATAAATTTATATGTTATTGGTCGTATCCTCATGTAGTCATGTATAATTAATTTCTAAAACACTTGTACACAGAACCCTTATAAATTATTTTATTTAAATGGTGTATATAGGCCGTATAAGGTTAGCATTTGTCAGTTGATTTTATTCTATACTGGACGTATAACCTTATACGGCCCGTATAACCTTATTCTACAGAGCGCTCCACTAGTGATGGAATTCCATCACTCGCAACATCCAATCAACTTTCCCCACATCATCGAGCTTCATTCCATTACTAGTGATGGATTTTAGTGGAAATGCTCATCACTAGTGATGTTTTTTTATTTTTAAATTATAAATTAACAATAAAATTATAAATTATTAATTTCATTAAAATAAAAAATAATATTTCTAGAAATATTTTAGGTTACAACTTAAAAATAAACATATAAAAATAAAATGATACATAAAGAAAACCTACTCCTCGTCCGAATCCGGAAATTCCAAACCTAAAGAACCTACAAGTTAAATTAAATCATATCTCAACCGAAAGTGAATTTCTTCATTGCGCAAGTCTTGTTGGACATTTTCGGGAACGTGAACTTGTGTAGGAGGATCCGGCACCCAATCTGGAGATATTGCACGTCCATCTTCTTTTATTAGCATATTGTGCAATATGATACATGCGTAAATACGTGGGATGTCGTGTCTCGTTGGTTTACGTAGAAACTCTTTGGCATACAATTTAATGATCGCGTTACAAAAGAATTGCAAACATTCACGTGAAGTTCTGTCCGACATAGCTAAGTATTCATCATATTGATCGGGAGGGTTACCTGTTGCTGGTTGGCGAATGGCGGATGTGCATTTTTGTATCGGCGTGAAACTTCGTTTGCCCCTCCCGTCGTAACGTTCTTGAAACCATTCTTCGCTTGCTTCGATGTCTCCAACAATCTTTAAAAATAAATCTTTTGGTAAACAAAACCGATTGTAGACCAAATTCTCCACAAAATAATCCTTCATTAACACTTCGTTAGCATGTATACGATCACGATCCACCATTTTCTTCTTTGGACGGCTCGAAGTTGCTTCAAGTTAGTTATACACCTTCTCGAAAAATTCAAGCGTATCATTGTCGGAAGTCGTATCGCTATCGGTGTCTATCGGAAACGAATCCGTTGGAAATTCCATTTTTTACCCAAGAAAGTGGTATAAATTTATGTTTTTGTGTGGGTGAAATATGTAGAATGTAGGTGTTTTTTTGTGTGTTGAAAAGGTTAAAATAGGTGATATATATATAGTGTTTAAGTTTTTCTTTTTTTTTTTTAATCCAAACGGTCAAAATAACGTTCATATCTCACAACGTTCAAATTCATCTTTCTCCACGCCTGATCACGAGCACGTGTTACAATTTCCACGCGTGAACTTTGGGAGTGGCGGTGGTGTATAACGGACATCAACACATAGACATTTTCTGAAAACGGGGCGCCCCGGGTGGCCTTATCTTGATACAATTAAATATGCATGGATATGATGTATGATTATTGTTTTATATCCCGATTAGAAAAAAAAATTAGGTACATATGATTATGAAACACTTAGAAGTTGTAAAAGTAAGACGATAGTTTTTATGTGTTTTATAGTAACGATACATATATATGCATGATATATTAGCTTAAATAATCATTTTATGATATATATGCACTATTGTATATTTATTTTCTTTTCTATATTCCTCTTTTAGTTTTATATGTTAGGGTTTGTATATGAATTTAAGATATTTGTAACGAACCCATATACAAAAAATTAAACATTCTTTATCAATGATCTTGAAGCGTATTATATATTATATATCAATATAAAAGTGTATATAGTCATATATATAGAATTATATTAGTTAGACCACTCGTAGTGGGGCGGTTTATTTAAAAAAAATTCAAAAAAAAGGCCCAAAAACGCCTTGCCCCCATTACATAGGGCGTTTTTTTTAAATTTCAAAAAAGCCCCCTTGGCGTGGTTTTAAGAACGTCTTGCCCCCTTCTCCTTGTCCAATCATCTTTCATCTTTCATCTCCTTGTCCAATAAGATTTTTTAGGTGTGTTTTCTTTATTTTATTTAATGCCCCAATAATGCCCCATCCCCACTACACCCATTTTAGAAAACGTCCAATAATGCCCCTTTGCTGACTGGACCGCCACATGGCGTAAAATGCCCTAGGGTGGGGGCATTATCTTCCCCTTCCACTACACATGGTCTTAGACCACCCGTAGTGGGGCGTGGTTTTTAAAAAAAATTCAAAAAAAGCGACTGATAACGCCGCCCCCCCCCCCCCATTACGCTAGGCGTTTTGGGGCGTTTTCTTCGAAAAAAAATGGATCTGGCGTTTTATTTAAAACGCTTGCACATTGTTGACCAACCAATCAGAACTCCCCAACGGCTAGTATGTAACGGCTAGTTGTTTAATTTTTTTTTTAAACCTTTTACCTATATATATATATATATATATATATATATATAAACTCATTCATTTTCAACAAAAACTATCTCAAAAACTCTATAAAAAACACAACCATTTTATAAAAAACTTGATGGATTCTCCTAGTTCTTCATCCATGGTAAATTTTTACTACAACGAGTATTTTGCGGATGGCGATGGTTCCACCGATGAGGAGGTTGAGCAAGAGGCGGTTACGAGTGCTTGTCAACTAGCGGTGAGATATGTCAAGCATTGTCGCCGCCCCCATGCAGAAAAAAATAAAAGAGGTTATATTGAACGAGACCGACGCGCGGCACACGATCGTTTGATGAAAGATTATTTTGATGAGGCGCCGACATTTTCGAACGAATTGTTTAGGCGTCGTTTCCGAATGAGTAAGCGGTTGTTTCTACGCATAGTCGACGACTTGGAAGCCAACTACGATTATTTTAAACAAAAAGCGGATGCGAGAGGGGCACTTGGATTTACCGGTATCCAAAAGTGTATGTCGACCTTACGAATCCTTGCTTATGGAAACACTACCGACATCAACGACGAGTATCTAAAAATGGCGGAGAAAACAACGCGAGACAGCTTGGAGCATTTTTGTCGCGGTACAATTCCTATACTTTACTTTTTTTTTTAAACGACTAGTATGTTTACAATTTTTTTTTTTGAACCTTATGTTTGTCTATGTTTTTTTATAAAGGTATAATTGATGTGTACGGTGCGCGTTATCTTAGAACGCCCACATGGGACGACCTTCAAAAGATCTACGAGGTACATAATGCTGAGTATGGTTTGCCTGGTATGATCGGGAGCATAGATTGCATTCATTGGCGTTGGGATAACTGCCCGACTGCATGGCGAGGCCAACACACACGGGGTGACCAAAAAGGACCCACTATTATTCTTTAGGCGGTTGCTTCACAGGACCTTTGGGTTTGGTCGGCTTACTTTGGCGTGGTCGGGTCATGCAATGATATCAATGTTTTTGAACAATCTCCGTTGTTAGAGGAGTGGATTTCTGGCAAAGCTCCAAAAGCGTCGTTTTACGCAAATGGAAACTACTACCCTCATGGATATTATTTGAGCGACGGAATTTATCCTAGGTATTCGATTTTCGTGAAGACGTATAGTGATCCTATTGATGAAAAAAGAGCATACTTTAAAAAGGTTCAAGAGTCTTCACGAAAAGACATTGAGAGATGCTTTGGGGTTCTTAAACAACGCTGACAATATTTGAGAAATCCTTGTCGTGCATGGAGCAAGCAAAAAATGAGAGATGCTATGTACGCTTGTATAATCATGCACAACATGATTTTGGAAGACGAAGGAAAGGCGATATGCCAGAATTATGTGCCAGAAGCCGTTCAAGAGGAGCATCCACAGGCGTCAATGGAAGAAAGAGTGAATAATGCGCGAGAGTTGCGTTACGAACCGTGCCATTCCCAGTTAATGGTTGATTTGGTACACCACGCATGGTCGGTTCGGTATGTACCACCTGAGGGAGAGGAAGAAACGGAGGACGAGGAAGACGAAGTTGGCGAGGGTGAAGAAAGCGAAGACGAAAACTAGTGTTTTTTTTAATTTAATCGGATTTTAATTTTTTTATTTCTAGTATTGTATTTTTTTTTTTAATTTAATGAAGTATTTAAAGTTTAAAAAAATAATAATTGTGAAATGATTGCATGGGCGTTATTGGAATAATGCCCCACTACACCACTTTTGCAATAATGCCCCATGCTGACTGGGATGATACGTGTCGAATAATGCCCCATGATGGGGGCATTATTTTAATTTACCACTACACATGGTCTTATAATGTTCAAATAAAGTGTATATAGTCATATAGATAGAATAATATTAGTTATAACGTTCAATCCAAATAATATTACAATCAAACTCAATTAAATATGTAAATGTCCTTCTCTTTGTATATGGGATTGTATACATAAATTTGTATGTTATTGGTCGTATCCTCATGTAATATGACATTATATACATAAATTTATATGTTATTGGTCGTATCCTCATGTAGTGATGTATAATTAATTTCTTAAACACTTGAACACAGAACCCTTATAAGTTATTTTATTTAAATGGTGTATACGGGCCGTATAGGGATAGCCTTTCTTTGGCAGTTGACTTTATTTTTTACGAGACGTATAACCTTATACGGCTCGTATACACCATGTGAGAATAATATTTTTGTCAGGTCGTATATAATGTATACGACACCTTTATACGGGTCGTATAATGTTATACGACCCGTATATTCCAAATTTCGTGCGAGTTAGACGTTAGATTACTCGATATTCGTGCGAGTTATTTGATTCGACGTTAGATTCCTCGATCCACGTGTTAATCATTTGAAACGATGTAATATTCCGTATAAACGTCTATATAAACGACACTAATGTTATTCATTTTCATTCAACTTCTATTCGTTTCTTCTATATTTCTCTGTATTCAAATTATATTACGTTATCAATGTCGTTTTGGGGAAACATTTTCGGTAGTGACTCAGCTAACGAGTCGAATCAGGAGAGTCATCAAAACAATCAAAATAACAATCCGGGTTCGTTTGATCTAAATGTTCCGTTCGATCTCCACCTTGCGTCTGTTGCAAGTCAGGATCCTTGGGTGATCGTGGATCGACTTACCAAATCTGCACACTTCTTGGCTATCAAGGAGATGGATAAGTTCTCCACTCTTGCAGAAATATACCTCAAGGAAGTTGTTTCGAGGCACGGGGTGCCCACCTCTATCATCTCGGATCGAGATGCACGTTTTACTTCAGAGCTGTGGCAAGCAATGCACAAATCCTTTGGCTCCCGATTAGACATGAGCACAGCGTATCACCCTCAGACGGACGGGCAGTCCGAGCGCACTATTCAAACCTTAGAAGACATGCTTCGTGCATGTGTAATCGACTTTGGCAACAGCTGGGAAAAGCATCTGCCACTTGTGGAATTCTCATATAATAACAGCTACCACACCAGCATTAAAGCTGCTCCGTTTGAGGCATTGTACGGACGTAAATGCCGGTCACCTCTTTGTTGGGCAGAGGTGGGAGATAGTCAGATCACTGGTCCGGAACATGTGGTAGACACAACCGAACAAATTGCTCAAATACGAAAACGCATGGCGGTAGCTCGTGACCGTCAGAAAGTCTACGCCGATAAGGGCAGGAAACCACTTGAGCTCCAGGTTGGGGAGCGGGTACTACTCAAAGTTTCACCCTGGAAGGGTGTGGTTCGTTTTGGTAAACGAGGCAAACTTAACCCACGATACGTTGGTCCTTTTGAAATCATCGAGAAAATAGGCAGGGTGGCCTACAGACTGAACTTACCAGCAGAACTCGGTGCAGTTCACAACGTTTTCCACGTGTCGAATCTGAAGAAATGTCTGTCAGATGAGACCCACGTAGTTCCTCTGAAGGAACTCACTATCGACGAGCAGTTACGATTCGTCGAGGAACCAGTCGAAATCACGGACCGGGATGTTAAGGTCCTCAAGAGTACTAGAATACCTCTTGTTCGAGTCCGTTGGAACTCACGTCGCGGCCCAGAGTTCACCTGGGAGCGCGAAGATCGGATGAAACAAAGGTATCCCCAACTGTTCGCAAACAGTACACCCACTACTGAGGCTGAAGCTACGGAATTTCGGGACGAAATTCCAGATCAACGGGGGGTGGATGTGACATCCCAGGAAAACCGGGAACACCATACAACTTAACTAGCTTCCTCAGTGAGTGCCTACCAATTTCGGGACGAAATTTCTTTCAACTTGGGGATGATGTGACAACTCGAAATTTAGAACCCTTCGTTGTATGCTTGAACGTTAAGTGACTAACTGATTTGATGATTTAATGAATGATATATGTGAACTTATATGATTATGTGTGTGCTTGTATGTATGCGTATATTTATATATGAACCGAGACACAGAACCCGACTCGAGACCATGCGGTCTCGAGTGAATAGTGTAACTGATGGGCCGGTTGGGCCGTGTCTCTCTCCACCCCACTCGAAAACCCATTAGGGTGCATCAACATAGAAGCTAGTATATAACCCTTGTAGTGAGCCAACATCACAACTTTTGAGCAACCTACACACACACTCCCCCTTCCTCTTCACTAAAACCCTAAGCCACAACACCCTCCTCCCTCACTCTCGGATTCAAACCGGTGACCACTAAGGAGCTCTCGGATCAACTCGTACACACCCACTTGGAGGCTTCACTCACACCTTTGAACCTATACTTGAAGCGGTTAGTGATTCCTTTGCAAACACATGTATTTTCATGATTAAAGGTGTTGATGTGTGATGTTATAGGTTAATGATGCATGCTATGCGTTTGTTCCGGTTTGATGATGATGTATGATGAAGATTATGTGATAATATGTTTATTTGTTAAGTTTTATGCATGATGATGATTAATAAGATAACATGACTTGATTTCGGACACATTGTATGATGGGTTAATGATATCTTGTGTTCAAATGTGGTCTAAACCATTAGTTGTTAATGTTCATGAAATCGGATTGCATACTCTTATGTTACAAATCAAATGCTTGTTAAATGGCTGCATATATGAGGAAATCGGATTAGTTGTTTGAATGTTTTGATTGTTGTTTCAAGTTATGATCATGATGAACTATTGGACATTATGATGAACATGATGAATATATGAAGAACAACTTGAAGATGATATGAATATGTTATGAACATTTGAAATTGCCATGTTTGATCCATTTTTGGTAAGCCATAGACAAGGGAACATGTTAGTGCAATATTACTGGATAGTACATAATATCATGACCATGAAATCTCATTGGCCTAGTACAATGACGAATTCAGCAAATGTCCCCAGCCGAGACCTTCTGTCTCGACTCGAGACCACCACATGACAAGTCGAGATCCCCGGTTGCGACACAGGTCGCGAGTCGAGAACCCATAGTCTCGACTCGAGACCAAAACAGCACAACTCGAAATCGTGGTTGCGAGTCCAGTTGCGACTCGAGACCACACTTGATCAACACACACACATCATGACTAGAGACCATGGTTGCGAGTCCGATTGCGACTCGAGACCAGCATATGCGTGACCCGAGATCACCTTAGTTGCGACTCGAAATCCTGTGGACTACAACTCGAGACCGCACAGTCTCGATAAGAAGCCGTACAGTCTCGACTCGAGACTGCATGCATGTACACGCTGATTTGAACTTGCACCCCATTACGGACTTAGATGATTGGGCCGGACTTTTGGGCCTAATGCATGGACCTTATGTGTAACTGTTGAATGTGAATGTCGTTGGGCTGCCATGAATGATACCTGAGTACAATGTGCTAGAAACATACGTGCACTGCTTGAATACGAACCTGATTTGTATGATACAACTATGATAGGACGTGAGTGACCACAATATTGCTTGATTGACCTTTCTGTGTATCTGCCGAGCAAACCAAGGTGAGTTCACACCCTCTACAAAGCATGGGATTCCCTGGGTTGGGAATGGGGTTAAGGAACGTGGGTTCCTCGTCCTCCTTGGGTAGGACAGCATTGGTTCAGGAATGTAATTCCTCGTCCTCACGGACAGATAACTCGTACTAGACCAAAACTCTATCACGAAGTCCCTCCTTTTTATATCGACTTAATCGCCGGGCCAATGGCGAGCGGGTCATTAGTTAGATAGCGCTATTTAGGTCTGACAAACCTCACACCGTGCCGCAGAGGACGGGCGTGAACTAATGGATCTGGGGCACGTCAATGATGATAGACATTGACAGTTTCAGGGCACATAAACATGACTACAGTCAGCAGTCGATATGGTAACGAGTCTAGTGTATACATGGGGTAGCCCCCACGGCCGAAATGCCAGATAACTAACACGGGGTAGCCCCCACGGCTGGATAGCCAGAGTAACCGGGAACAAACAAGTCACGTTTTCAACTATGGGGTAACCCCCACGGCAGGATGCCAGATAAAGGAAACTGTTTTCGAAACAACTTAAAACGAACACCCAACCGTGAACTCACTCAACTTGTTGTTGACTCGTTACTACATGCTTTGCAGGTCTTTAGGTACTTAGCTGGAGCTTGCATGGAGGAGGATCGTTGTGGGACATGGACAGTTGTGTGCCATGTTAAACCTTGAAACAATTAAACTTATGTTTTGGTTTTAAACGTTATGCTTCCGCTTGCAACTTAAACTATGTTTCGTTTGGACACCAATTGTATTGGTTGAATTTTATAACTACTTATTTGCTTGTTCAATATGATTGGTGGCTGGATCCTGGTCAGTCACGCCTCCAGGCGGTAGTACTCCGCAGGTGGATTTTGGGGGTGTGACAGATTGGTATCAGAGCCATTGGTTATAGTGAACTTGGTTTTAATAAGGGGAAAAGTTTTATTAAAATCAGACTATAACCTGTACAGTGCTCTACGATCCACAACGACGCTTAACTCCACATGCAAGGCTCGACATTCTAGGTGATATAATCTGTGTATGTTGCCTACTTGTTAGTTACATAGTACGTTGCTCATGGTATGCTTGGTTAGTATAGCTACTGTTGCTTGAACACGTGTGTACTTACTCACTTCTGTCATCACATTTTCGCGAACCCCTCTCACTCACGCTCTTCTTGATATGAAGATCATGTCTGGACGCGTTAACCTGACACAAGCCCAGTTGACGGCTCTGATTAACGAACGAGTTGCTGCGGCACTTGCAGCTGCACACGCAGGAGGTATATCCTGCAGTCCGAACTCATTCTAGGATCTTTAGAATCCTACTCTCGTGAACCAACCTTTGTGTTAAACTCTGTCTTTTCTTTCACCCACGATAGGTCAGCATGCTCAGCCACCCGTGTGCACTTTTAAGACTTTCATGGACTGCCGACCAACTACTTTTAGCAGCACTGAAGGAGCAGTAGGTCTCCTACACTGGTTTGAAAAACTAGAATCTGTCTTCGAAATGTGTGAATGCCCTGAGGCGCGCAGGGTGAAGTATGCTACCGGTACTCTCGAGGGTTTAGCCCTCACATGGTGGAATGCTCAAGTCCAAATGCTGGGGTTGGTTGCTGCCAATGCCACCCCATGGGAAATTTTTAAGGAAATGATCAAGGAAGAATACTGCAGCCGTGATGACATTCATAAGTTGGAAGTCGAGTTCTTCAACCTCAAGATGACGGGGTCAGAAATCGAGGCGTACACTAAGAGATCGAATGAGCTTGCCTTACTGTGTCCTACTATGGTGGACCCCCCATTTAAGCGTATTGAACTCTTTCTCAAGGGCTTGGTGCCAGAGATCCAAAGCCATGTGACTTCAGCAAACCTCGCTACTATCCAGCAAGTTGTTCAGTTGGCTCACCGTCTCACTGATCAAGCGGTGGAGCAGAACAAGTTACCAAAGCGCATAAGTGCTGCAACTACTTCTGGTACCTCTAGTGACAACAAACGGAAATGGGATGGAACTTCAAGTAAGGGGTCGACTTCTGTTCAGTCCCAGTCTCAGCAGAGAAAGACTGATGACTACAAGAGCCCCAGTCAGCAATCATCTGGTGGTCAAAGTCATGGTGGGTACAAAGGGAATCACCCCAAATGCAATCGCTGCAGCCTGCACCACAGCGGGCCATGCACCAGGGGCAACTGTCATCGGTGCAACAAGCCAGGTCACGCTGCAAAGGATTGCAGGAGCTTATACCCCGCAAACCAGAATCGTCAACAACAGGCCCCACAGAACCAGCGTCAGCAGCAGCAGGGTGATAACAAAGGGTGCGTTCAGTGTGGAGCTGAGGGTCACTTCAAGAGAGATTGTCCCCAACTGAACAGGAACCAGAACAACAACAACAACAACAACAACAACAACAACCAGGGGAATGGTAACAATGGGAACAACAACAACAATGGAGCCAGGGGGCGGGCGTTCGTGATCGGCCAAGGCGAAGCAAGGAACGACCCCAATGTTGTGGCGGGTAAGTTCCTTCTCGACGACTTTTATGTTTCAGTATTATTCGATTCGGGTGCCGATACTAGCTACGTGTCACTAAAAGTTAGTCAAATGCTTAAGCGTATTCCAACACCTTTGAACAACAAGCACACTGTAGAGCTAGCAAATGGTAAGAGTTTAGAAGCCACACACGTAGTCAAGGGTTGTAAACTTATTCTCGCTGACCAGACCTTCTCTATCGACCTCATTCCTATCGTTTTGGGTAGTTTCGACGTTGTCATTGGGATGGATTGGTTATCCCAACACCGAGCAGAAATTCTTTGCAACGAGAAGGTTGTCCGTATTCCAGGTTCCGGCGGTGAACCTCTCATGATTCGTGGCGACAAGAGGAGTGCTGTTGAGAACGTCGTTTCTCTCCTTAAGGCCCAAAAGTGCTTGCGAAAGGGCCACACTGCCATTTTGGCTCTCGTTACTGACACCTCAGAAAAAGAGAAGAAGATAGAAGACTTCCGAGTTGTACGCGATTATCCAGAGGTATTCCCTGAGGAATTACCTGGTCTTCCGCCTCATCGCCAAGTCGAGTTTCAGATCGAATTAGCTCCTGGAGCTGCGCCTATAGCTCGTGCACCTTATCGTTTAGCTCCATCAGAGTTGGAAGAACTCTCTACGCAACTACAAGAACTCTTGGATAAGGGTTTCATTCGTCCAGTACTATTTGTGAAAAAGAAGGACGGTACCTTCAGAATGTGCATCGACTACCGGGAACTCAACAAGGTGACAGTGAAGAACCGCTACCCCCTACCGCGTATTGACGACTTGTTCGACCAGCTGCAAGGGTCGAGCTTCTATTCGAAGATCGATTTGAGATCGGGTTATCACCAGCTGAGAGTCCGAGAAGAGGACGTCTCCAAAACAGCTTTCAGAACTCGATACGGGCACTATGAGTTTTTGGTCATGCCTTTCGGGCTGACAAACGCACCAGCAGTTTTCATGGACTTGATGAATCGAGTGTGCAAGCCTTACCTAGACAAGTTCGTTATAGTCTTCATCGACGACATCCTGATCTATTCCAAGAGTCAGGAGGAACACGAGCAACACCTACGACTCATTTTGGAACTCCTTCGAACAGAACAGCTTTATGCAAAGTTCTCGAAATGCGACTTCTGGCTTCGAGAAGTCCATTTCCTAGGCCACGTGGTAAACAAGGATGGGATTCACGTTGATCCATCCAAGGTAGACTCGATTAAGAACTGGCCTGCACCTCGTACACCAAAGGAAATTCGCCAATTCTTGGGATTGGCAGGTTACTATAGGAGGTTCATAAAGGATTTTTCTAAGATCGCACAGCCTCTCACCTCGCTAACGCAGAAAGGCGTTGTTTACCGCTGGGGAAGCGCACAGGAATCAGCATTTCAACATCTAAAGGATAGACTCTGCAGCGCACCTATCCTTTCCTTGCCAGAGGGCACAGACGACTTCGTGGTTTACTGTGACGCATCAATTCAAGGTCTTGGTTGTGTATTGATGCAACGAGATAAGGTTATAGCCTACGCCTCACGCCAACTTAAAGTTCATGAGAAGAATTACACTACGCATGACTTAGAGCTGGGAGCTGTTGTTTTTGCACTTAAGTTATGGCGGCATTACCTGTACGGTACCAAGTGCGCCATCTACACCGACCACAGGAGCCTCGAACACATCTTCAAGCAGAAGGAACTGAACATGCGACAACGACGATGGGTCGAACTACTGAATGACTACGAGTGCTCAATTAGGTATCACCCGGGCAAGGCCAACGTGGTGGCTGACGCCCTCAGTCGAAAGGACACTGCACCTAAGCGCGTACGAGCTTTACAACTCACAATCCATTCTAGTCTGCCTTCCCAAATACGAGACGCTCAGGTAGAAGCATTGAAACCAGAAAACGTCAGGGCTGAGGCCCTACGCGGATTGTAGGATCGTGAAACGACCTAACGAGTCGATCAGAAGAGTGCTCAGACCGAATCAGAGGCGGAATTCATTGATTCGGTCTTCGTTTAGCTTGGATTCACTAATAATTGTCTCGTTTATTAATCTCTGAACGTTTACAAGACTGGAGACACCTCGACAGCACCTCGGCGTCGGAAATCAGAATCTTACAAATGAAATCGTTTGAAGGCTATTTATAGGGGGGACCCTTCCGTTTGAAAATGACATAATCATTTCAAACGGAACCCTTCAAACGGAACACCTCAAACAGTTACATCTCAAACGACCAATACAAACAATTACAATTTCAAACGGTCTTGTCTCATGAAATCTGTTTTGTCTTCTTGTGTATATATTGACTTTCGAGAACTAATTATCATCATCTAAAATGTTGTGATGTCATCATTGATGTCACATGATGACATTTTTGATGATGTCACGCTTGATCAAATCCGCAACGAACCCGAGACTCGACATAAGACGAAGACGACAGATGAATGCACCAACAGACTCCCCCTCAGATGTTGACGAGTCTTAAGTGTCGAGTCTTTGCATCTTCAGTCTTTATCTGTCTCTTTTCTTTCTTCGCATATACCAGAATCTTCTCTTTGGCTCTAACCTCGTCAGACTCCCCCTCTCATCATGATGGGATCGCTGTCTGGAATTAGCTATCACCTTGAGATCAATCCCTGGCTTTATCTCTGTTTAAGCTCATCTCCTGCACACATTTTCTCACCAAAAACATAAGTTTTTACTTAAATCAATAAGAAAAACTTACTAGTAATAGTTACATCAAGTTCAAA
>JARYGA010013403.1:0-40915 GCA_030545235.1 Helianthus tuberosus
GGAATACGGACGATCTTCTCAAAGCAAACCACCTCAGCATGGTACTTGGCTAACCAATCCATTCCCACTATAACATCAAAGCTCCCGAGTTGCATCGGTGTGAGGTCGATAGGGAAAAGATGGTTTTTAAGGTTCAATTGGCAGTTTCGAAGAACGGAATCGAGTACAACAGGTTTACCACTAGCTACCTCTACTGTCAAGGGCTTTCCTAGTTTTGTTCTAGTCATCGAAAGAAAAGGTTCAAAAGCTAAGGACACAAAACTCTTATCGGCACCGAATCAAATAGAACAGAAGCAGGATGGTTGTTAACAAGGAACGTACCGTTCACCACTTCGTTATCTGCGCGAGCCTCATTTGCATTCATATTAAAAACTCTACCACGAGCCGGTGCCTGATTTGCGTTTGCCAACCTCGGGCAATTGTTTCTGTAATGGGTCAAATCCCCACAATTGTAACACGAACCAGGCGGAAAGTGAGGTCGTGCAGGATTCTGGGCAGGGTTTTGCACAGCTTGGTTTTGAGCTGCCTGATTTTGGTTAGGAGCAAAACTGCAGGTGTTCGCAAGATGACCAGACCTGCCATAATTCGTGCAGATGCGGCATTGCAACTGTGGCTGGTGGTGGTTGTTACATCTGTTGCACAGAGGTGCATTTCCCGCATACTGCCTCTTGGCAGCAGATTGTGCAGCCTGATTCTGTGCTGCCTGATTAGGAGCAGCCTGATTTGTCTGAGCAGTGACAGCGAAATTCTTGGAAGCCTTACGCTTCCTCGATTTCTTGGAAGACTCAACAGCCTTCTTCCCCTTTTTCTCAGTGGTGATATCAGACTGTTTCTGCTTCTTGTCACCCTTCCTGTGGAGTTTACCCTTTTTGACTTGCGATTCAGTAAGGGTTGCAGCTAGCTCAATGGCCTGTCGTACGGTTGTAGGGTTGCTGCCAGTGACAATATCCTGAACAGGATCTGGCAAACCGTCTATGTATTTCTCAATAGCCTTATCCAAAGGCGTGACCATTGTAGGACAGAGCAAGCTTAACTCCTCGTATCTGTTAGTGTAAGCCCGGTGTTCACCACTGTCTTGCTTCAAGTCATGGAACTCATTTTCAAGTGCCCTCTGCTCATGACGAGGACAAAATTCTCTCATCATGAGAGCCCTAAGTTCCTCCCATGTCTGACCTAAAGCAACCTCAGTACCTCGGTCTCTCATTACCCCATTCCACCAGGTAAGAGTCTCTTTTGAAATACACTCGACGCAAATTCGACCTTACGGTTGTTCGGACACTGAACATGGCGAAAGGTGCTCTCAAGACTCTCAAACCACTGTAGGAGCCCAGTTGCTCCCTCACAACCACTAAACTTGAGTGGTTTAGCCAAGTTAAAACTTTTAAAATTGTATGGAGCATTATTGTTATTGTTGGCTTGGTTCCATTGAGCAATGAGATTGGGGAATGCAGCAGCCATTTGCTGCGCGATGATTTCTGCCAGTTCAGCATTCGATAGCGGATTTTCGCGTCGAGGAGGCATTCTAAAAGAGGAAACATGAGAGAAAACGAGTGAGATGACGTGATGAAAGAAATGAGATATCAATAAAATCGACAAAAATGCAAGGAAGGTGGTCATTTGTTTATTACCACAAAGCAAACAAACAACACACAGCGACAAATCAAAGTAAATGAGTCATAATAATGTATCGCGAAAACTTGCTCGCCTATAAGTGAATACTCACCCCAAGAGTTCCCAGGTAAGAGTGATTGGTCCGATACTGCGGATTTGTACGAACACTCTAGCCTTAGACAGAAAACTCAGGGTACAGGCATTCACTCTTCCAGTTTGCACGTGTTCACATTATTTAGACCCAAACTTTGACGAGATTTTGAAAATTTGGAAGGTACAAGACCAAGAGAAATCATCTAAGGATAGATGATTGATTTCAAAATCATCTTGGAAAATTTTGTTCAAATTTTGGTAATCACCTAAGGATAGGTGACAGGTATTGTTTTAAAATCTAAACACAAGTAAACTTGTGTTAGGGTCCTAAGAAGTTATAGTCTAGGTCAAAGCATTACTAATAACCTAATTCCCTATAACCATTGGCTCTGATACCAACTCTTCTGTCACACCCCGGCCGCGTCAAAACAACGAAACCGCGGCGGAAACGCCGGGGAGTGATGGTGACAGAATTATTGTTTCAACAACCACGGTAATTAAAGTTATGTATTATTGAATTAAAGTTTACATTGTCTTGGAAATTAAATAAAACATAACATAATAATTGTCTTTTAAGTCACTAAGGCCCGAGTCCGCCTAAGTGAAGCACAAACATCATCATGCATCAGCACCTGAAACACATGTAAAAATAGGTACGTCAGCATAAAAATGCCTGTGAGATACATAGGTTTTGTTTATGCAAGATTCATGACTTGTGGTTTAAAAAGTGTTTAACAAAATGTAGTCATGAACCTTGTAAAATATTTTCCTTTATGAAATCATATGAAAATCGATATGAAAATCAATGATAAATAAAGGACAATGCATGGTTAAATGAATAACCAAGTAAAAGTAATTTTTGTATGAAATATGTATTTTGTAAAATAATGTCATGTCCTTGTAAAAAATGTTTCATGTCTTGTCCAAGTGATTTATATAACGCAACAATGTAAAATACAATAAAAGCACTTATATATAGGAAGTACCATCGGCGTATCCACCATGCTTTTATCGTATGGCACATAGCCCCGTTACATAAGTCACTTATTAATAACCAACTAAAATGTCTTGTTCAATGTCAAAAAATTTTATGTGTAAACCATGTTCAATGTCATGTATGAAATGTATCAAATGTAATGCATAGCAAGTAGGAAATCATCTACTTAAACTATGTAATGATATTAGTGTGAAACAAATGTATGGCGAATAACAAGCAATTACTCAACCATAGGAAAAATGTACAAAACAATGCTTTTGAGTAAACCTAAGTTTAATTCAAATGTCATGTTTTGCAGAAAACAATGCTTTATGATTACAAACATTTATGCAGTAATGTTAATCGCATACATTCAAGCCTTGCGACTGTGGCGACAAACCTTTAAACAAATTAAAGGTTCATCTAAGTTATGTAGTCGGATTCTGTCATTCCCAACTTCCAAACAAACCTAGGAAGTCGGAAACGGGAGTTATCAATTCCTATGGTACCATTACATACTACCGAGCGGCGTGATCAATGTTAATGAATGTATTATTGTCCCGATTAAACACACCAAATGTCATAAACAATGTAAGCATGCTATGAAAACCATGTACTAGGTATGCTAAGTAAACATGCCTAGTAGAAATGTCATGTAAAAGAATGCGTACATATGCTAAGTAAACATATGTAACAAATGTGTAATAAATCAATGTGCTAGCATGCTTAACATACATAGCAAAACATAGTGAAAACATGTACTAAATATGTACTAAGTGAAACTAGCATGCTAAGTAAACAAGTGTCATTATCCCTGCTGAAAGCTGCACCATCTGTGGTAAACCAAACCACAAAACTCAAGAATGTGTGTATCTCAAGAAATTTGATGTAAAAAGGAATGAGTACACTGCAAAAACATCCTTGAATTCATCAACATCATCTGTCAAATTCACCAAGAATCAACCAATGTTTGTGCCAGTCCAAACTGCTGTCACAAAACAACTGAACCAAACATCTATTAAAAGATATGTTCAGGTTACTGATGCACCCCCTGCCAATCAATATAGAAGAGGTAAGGGACAACCACCATACCCTAGGGTTCCACACGTTTATGAGGCCTACAAAAGGCCCTCAAAATCAAGAGTGAACCGGAATCCCTTTGGGTACCAACAGATGATTGGGCAAGACCCCCAACAGTGGTTAGAGAAAATATGTACCAAAAATGACCAAACACCTGATCTAACCACTGCCCATGCATCTGAACTCATCACAGACACTGTTGAGACCCCATCCAAAGCCTTATTGGCTTTGGAGACCCTAATGAACTAATCCTTTTACTTCATGTGCAGGGAGCTTCTGCATGCTTAGATAGCCTTTGGTATGTAGATAGTGGAGGCTCAAGGCACATGACAGGATGTAAAGCCCTCCTCAAAGACTTCAAAATCCATGGAGGGGGTGATATATCCTTTGGGAATAATAGTAAAGGGAAAGTTCTGGGGTCTGGTACAGTACAGTCTGGAAATATAAAATTTGAAAATGTCAATCTGATAGACAGTCTAAAATTCAACCTCCTAAGTGTTTCACAAATGAGTGATAAGGGGTATGGGTCATTCTTCACAAAGGAGTGTTGTAGGATTGTTGGACCAGAAATGGTTAAAAAGATTGAAGCAATAATCAAAACTGGCAAAACAAAACTTGTTGCTCAAAGAAGTGGCAATGTTTATGTTGTTGATATGTCAAAAGAGGGTCCCAGAACTGATGTCTGTCTGTTCTCAGCTGCCTCTAACAAAGAGACAGAACTTTGGCACAGAAGACTGGGGCATACAAATCTCAAGACAATCACTGAAATTTCAAAAAATGGCCTTGTAAGAGGCTTACCACAAAAATTGTTTTCATGTCCTGAGCATTGTGTTTCCTGTTTAAAAGGAAAACAGCATAAAAGCTCTTTTAAGTCCATTGAAGAGTCCAAAACAACCCAGTGTTTGCAAATGCTGCACATGGATTTGTTTGGCCCAGTTCAAGTCATGAGTCTCAAGAAGAAGAGATATTGTTTGGTTATTATTGATGACTTCTCTAGGTTTACATGGACTTTCTTTTTACACTCAAAAGATGAGACTGCAGGCATCTTGCAAGACTTTGAGACACATGTTGAAAAGTAATTTGACCTTCCAGTAAAAGTCTTCAGGAGTGACAATGGCACAGAATTCAAAAATAAGGAGTTGGATGCCTTTTGTGTGAAGAAAGGGATTGTAAGGCAGTACAGCATTCCTAGAACACCAGAGCAAAATGGGGTAGTTGAAAGAAAGAACAGAACTTTGATTGAGGCTGCCAGAACCATGCTTGCTGATTCAGGTTTGCCATTAACTTTTTGGGCAGAGGCAGTAAACACTGCTTGCTATGTCCAAAACAGAGTTTTAATAAACCCCAGGCACAAAAAGACAGCTTATGAAATTCTGTATAAAATCAAACCACTGATCTCATATTTTAAAGTATTTGGTTGCCCATGCTTTATTCTGAATTTAAAAGATTCCATCTCAAAATTTGCAGCCAAAGTAGATAGTGGTTATCATCTGGGATACTCAACCACTGCTAAGGCCTACAAAGTGTTTAACACACGGACCAAAGCAGTGGAGGAGACCTTGAATGTAAAGTTCAATGAACTTTCATCAATGAAAATCCCAGCAAATCCTGCAGATTTGTTTGATCATGAAAAATTCACTTTTGAAAATACTGCTGTCAAGACTAACAGTGCAGGTCCATCAGAGGTTTCAACACTAGACTATGGGTATGAAATCATCATCCCTCAAAAGTCTGTCAAAATGGGAAGAGCAGCAGATGTTCAAAACAGCTGTCAAAGCTCAACCACTGCTACCTCAACAGTTGTTGACCAAAGTAGCCCCTTAACCACTGCTTCCACATCATCAAGCACTGTTGATAAAATTCCACAAACAGTGGATCAAAGACAGCATGTGTCCACTCCATTACCTCCTATTCCACCACCTTTTGAAGCCACTGCTGGATCATCAAAGTCACCAGCAGTGGTTAGCTCAGATGATACACATCTGCAGCCTTCACCAACAAATGCCATAATACCATACCAAGGAGATTTAATCTTCTTAAGATCACATCCACCTAACCAAATCATTGGCAACATAAATGAAGGGGTGCTCACAAGAAGCCAAACCCAAAACATTTGTCTTTTTGCCGGTTTTCTATCACTCCATTAGCCAGTCAAGTACCAAGAGGCACTGAAAGACAACAGCTGGGTAGAAGCCATGCAAGAAGAGCTCCAACAGTTTAAAAGACAACAAGTATGGGAGCTTGTACCACTGCCAAAAGATGTAAGTCCCATCGGCACAAAGTGGGTCTTTAAAAACAAAACTGATGAAAGGGGCATTGTTGTCAAGAATAAAGCCAGGCTTGTGGTTCAAGGTTACAGACAGGAAGAGGGGATTGATTATGATGAAACATTCTCCCCTGTAGCAATATTGGAAGCTATAAGACTGTTCCTGGCCTTTGATGTCAACCACAACATGAAGGTGTTTCAGATGGATATCAAAAGTGCTTTCCTCTATGGTACAATTCAAGAAGAGGTGTATGTTTGTCAACCTCCAGGTTTTGAGGATCCACTTTATCCAGATCATGTCTACAAGCTAAACAAAGCTTTGTATGGCCTGAAACAAGCACCTAGGGCCTGGTATGAAACTCTTTCCACCTTTCTA
This sequence comes from Helianthus tuberosus, assembly GCA_030545235.1. Lineage (NCBI taxonomy): Eukaryota > Viridiplantae > Streptophyta > Magnoliopsida > Asterales > Asteraceae > Helianthus > Helianthus tuberosus. The sequence continues at coordinate 6,403 of JARYGA010013403.1, forward strand.
CTCTCAAATGGTTTCAAAAGAGGTACCATTGATAAAACACTGTTTCTAAAATTGAGAGGAAAGGATTTAATGATTGTACAAATTTATGTGGATGACATTATTTTTGGAAGCACATGTAATAAAATGTGTGAAGAGTTTAGGGAACTCATGCCAGCTGAGTTTGAAATGAGTGCAATGGGTGAGCTGCAATGCTTTCTTGGTCTCCAAGTTCAGCAAATGCAAAATGGAACTTTCATTCATCAAAGCAAATATGCTAAAGAACTTTTAAACAAATTTGATATGAATGATTGTAAACCATGCAGCACACCCATGGCAACAAATAAGCTAGTCATGTCTGATGAAAAGGATGAGCTGATTGACCAAACTCTATATAGAAGCATGATTGGATCTTTGTTGTACCTAAATGCATCTAGGCCAGACATCATGTTTGCAACATGTGTTTGTGCAAGAAGTCAATCAGCCCCTAGAAAATCCAACCTTATTGTTGTAAAAAGGATATTCAGATACATAAAAAGTTCTCCCACACTTGGTATCTGGTATCCAGCTAATGGGAATATCAAGCTTTCAGGATTTTCAGACAGTGAATTTGCTGGATGTAACACCACAAGGAAGTCCACATCAGGAGGGTGCCAGTTTCTAGGTGATTGCCTAGTTTCATGGCAAAGCAAAAAGCAAGCAGCTGTTTCAACATCCACTGCTGAAGCTGAATACATTGCTGCTGCAAGCTGTACAGCCCAACTCATGTGGCTTCAAAATCAGTTGCTGGATTTTGGTATCACTGCCTTAAAGACACCTCTCATGTTGGATAGCCAGGCAGCAGAAAATATCATCAAAAATCCAGTTTCTCATTCAACCACCAAGCACATCGACATCAGACATCACTTTGTGAGGGATTGCTATGAAAAAGGTTTGATTTCTCTGCATCATGTTCCAACTAAAGACCAGCTGGCAGATGTGCTCACAAAAGCATTAGATACATCCACCTTTGAAAGCATGGTCTCTAGGATTGGCATGCTAAACATGGAATAACAAGCAAAATCTTGTTTTTCTATGAATAAAAGCATTAAAATGTTTTCAGAAAATCAAAAATCCATCCTTAAAAATAGCTAAAAATGAAATTTTCATTAAAATCCTTAAAAGTCTACCATAACCATTGATTGTTCAAAAGTCTGCTCTACTTCAAAGTCTGTCCACTGCTGAAAGTCAACCCCTGCTCTCTCATTTTCCTGATAAGCACTGATGCTCAAAATCAGTGTTTTATCCACTGATGTGCTATCTACTGATAGTGAAATCACCCACTGCTTCCATTTGTTATCGTTGTAACCACTGCCTTCATCAGTAGTTTTCATAAAAGTACTATCCTTCATTTCATCAGGGGTTGGCACATGGACAGTACATAGCGGTCAGACCATTTGTAACCGCTGCCACGTCAGCATTCACTTTTTCTCCATAAAATCCCCATTCAAAACCCAAACAGGGTTTTACTGTCGAATTGAATTCTTAAAAATTCTCTTCTCAAAGCAGTTTTTCATCTCGTCTCCTCAAATTTCTTCATAACGTTCTTCGATCATCATCTCCAAAATGACAAAATCGAAGCCATCTGCAAATCCCATTTCCAAATCATCCTCAAAAGAAGCCTCTCAAAAGGCCAAACCTATCGAAATCCCACACAAACCTTCTCACAACCTTCTGGGTCTTCTCACAAAACCCGGCACCACCGATGCTTTTGATTCCATCATTGATCTCATGTCTGCATCAAAGTACAAAACTTTGCTTATAGCAGATGCACCCATTTACTTGGCGACCCAAAGGGAGTTTTGGAAAAATGTAACCCTTAACAAACAAGGCGAGACTATCATAGCCATTAACTCTTCTCTAAAGGGTAAAGCTATCAAAATCACACCACAATCCATCTCAGAGGTCTTTCAACTCGATGATCAGAAAGGTATAACTTATTTCCCTAAAAACGAGTTAAAAATTGACTTTATTGAAAAAGGGTATGCAGATACAATGATGAAAAGGGATACCTTACAAAAAGGTTTCTTCCCCCCTGCAACAATATTTTTATTCCATACCCTCCTAATGTGTGTTTCAAACAAAACCACTGCTTTTAATGAAATACCATTAAAGATTCAAAACCTCAGGTATGCTATTCTTCAAAAAGAAAATTTTAATTATTCTTAGGTAATCTTTAATGATCTGGTTAAAAATGTTGAAACAAAGGTATTCTCACTGTTTCCAAGATTTCTAAGTTATTATTTTGATAAGAAACTTGGTAAGACTGATGCTTCTGCAATAAAACAAGGTGAATCTCTTCAAATGCACAACTTAACTGCTGAAACTTTTACAAGAGTGTCAACACCTTGCAAAACACAAGCAGAGGTGCCTGAGCAGAATTTAGCAGCTACCACTGCTCCTCAGGTATCTGCTGCTGAGCCCACTGCTCAAGGTGATCAAAGTAGCAAAACAACTGCTTTGAAACCCACACCTATAATCACCAAAAAGAAAAACAAAAAGAAAACTCAACCCCCCCCCCCCAAAAAAAAACCTATCAAAAAGGAAACTCTGGAGGATGAGATACCAGAGCAAATGCCAGTGACAACACAAAAGTCACAAGAAACCACTGCTGCTACTTCCTCACAGCAGTTGGTACAAATATCTCAACCCATAACTGAAACTCCTCCTGCTTCTTCTAAAAAAGAACAGGTTGTACATATAGGGACACCACAATATGATGCTCTGGAATCACTTGCTTCCATCATCCACAGCCCAATGCCCGAGGCAAATTCTCTTTTTACACCAAACATCACATCCACAATTCCCCCACCAACTAAACTTTTGTTGGATGCTATTGATTTGAACCAGGCACAAACCAATCCTTCTCAATCACCTGTCAATGAGAATATACTTCAACCAATGACTGGGTCTGATGTATCAATCATAGTTAACCCACCAACAATGCCGGAGGAGGTTACACCCCTTGAGTTACAAGTAACTCTTGGTGGTAATCCAAGTGAAGCAGCCACTACATGTGCTGAACCCACTAGTTTACACTTGGACAGTGGTTACATCAATAAGACTTCCTTGGAGGCAATTCCTTCCATAGCACCTCTGCCAACCACCAGTGGATTTGTTTTGACCACTAGCAACATCAAAAGGTTGTCAAGTGTTGAAGGAAGAAGACCCCAGTACCAAGAAAAAGGGGCATCAGTGGTTAATGTTTGGAGTACACTCCCTACCACAACCACTGATAAAACCACTGCTAGTGGGAAATCAGATGATCCCATTAAATTGGGTGATGGTTTAAAGTACCTTGAATTGACGGAACGTGTTGAAAAACTGGATACTTCGGTTGCAGAAATCAAAGAAATGCTGCAACAGTTGTTGAAAGTACAAAAGGTGCAATCCACTGTTGTTCCACCTCAAGCACCTGCTCCACCACAAGCACCTGCTGCAAATGAGCTCTGGAATCTATTTCAACCTTTTCTCCAACAACAAAAACAAATGGCTGATCAGCAACATGCAATACATGTACAAGAGCTGAGAAACACAATGGAGTCTAGGTTCAAGAACACACAAGCTGACATCAAGGCTATCAATGCCCACATATTGGAAACCACTGGCACTGCTCCTCCAACTGTTCTCTTTATTGATCAATTACCCCCAGATAATGCCAAAAGGGGGAGAAAATTCAGGAGTGGAAAAAGAAAGGAATAGAAGATGGTCTCTACATTGAACCAGAAAGGTATGCTATGACCAGAAAAATTCCTTTGCCAGATGGTAGCAAAAAGGTTGATGTTACCCAAAATGCACTTAATGAAGCTATAGCAAGTGTAAAAAGGGACAGAGAGGCAAAGGATATGTCAAGATGGAATGAGGAGAAAAGAGCTTACATGGAGCTGAATGCGCAGGGTTGTTCTGAGCCAAAGGATGTTAAAAATCCTGTGCCAAAAAGAAATCCCACTAGAAAAGTGAGGGAACCCAAATCCATACCATCCAGACTCACAAAGCATACTCCAAAACCATCGTCCAAAAGCTCCCAACATCAAACCTCCACCCAAATAGTTGTTGTAACCCCTGCTGTATCAACATCTGCTGGTACTTCAGTTGTTTCAACATCTGCTATCACTTCAACACACACCACTTCAACACACACCACAACCACTGCCTTACCATCACCACCATCACCTCCTGCCAAAAAGCAGAAGACAGCAAATGTTACAACATCTGTTGTAATGAAAACAGTGGTTGAAACACCAGTTGTTTCAACAGCTATTAGTCAACCACAAACCATTGCCATCAAAAACACCCCCACTGATCCACCCAAAACATCATCTGCCTCTCCTACAATAAAAAGGAGAAGGATTTTCATACCAGATGATGATTCTCCATCACCACCACTAACATCTTCAAAAACTCTATCACTTGTTACAATACCCAAGCCTGTCCCTCTCTCATCAGCTCAAATTCAAAAGCCCTTACCGTCTGCATGTGTTCAATTCCCTCTTGAACTTATAGCAGTCAGAGAAGAAATGAAATCTTTCTACTATGAGGATAACCCTGCTAAAAGGAAGTTGCCATCTGTTGAAGGATATCCCAGGCCTAACAATATTGAAGAATATTTGAAAATCAAGGCTAAGCAAGCAGAGGATATCTTAAAAAGAAATACACATGGGAAATCTGATAGAGAAATTCAGCAGAATTATCAATACTTGCTCACACAAGTCAGATCTTTAGAGCAGTTTGTAAAAAATGTTTGTCAGCAAATCTCAGAGAGAGCAGATGAAACTCTGAGAAAAGACTACATTGAAAGCATCATGGCAACCAAGAAGTACAAAGGAGAAAAACACATGTAAAAAGAGTGGACCATCCCTGAGCTTGAAAGAGAGGCAGCCAGGATTCAAGATATGATAAAGAATAAGGTCAAGCACACTCCTCCAGATTGGGCAAAATTCAAAAAGAATGTACCTGATAAAAAGGTAGAGCTGAGGAGAATGAAAGAGGAATTAGCTGCTGCTGATTATGGGTCTTTGAATCAAGTGTTGAGATGGAAAGAAGATAAAGTTAGGGCTACTTACAATAGTTTGGAGAAATTAAGAAAGACAGATCCTACTGCTCCACAAAAGCCTGACTATCCTGAAGCAGAGGTTTCAAAAAGACCACCAAAGTTGCAAATCAGGAGATCCACTGCTCCAGCTGGTGCAGCCATCTTTAAAAGTAGGCAACAAAAACAGTTAGGTACAGAAACAGTGGATGAATTAATGGCAGGAGATGAGTTGGTAAAAGAAGGTATTAAAGATATGATAGCTGAAACTCTTGGCCTGAATCAACCTGCAAGTACTACTCAGACAGTCATCAATAGGCCAGCATCTCCAAACACCTCATCTAATAAAAATCTCCCAAGAAACCCACCAGACTCAAAAGTACTAAAGTGGGAAACTGACAAACAGACCCATGTACTGACTTTGTTCAAGTCTAGTGGAGAAGTGAAGAAAATAACAAGGGAACAAGCACTTGGCCTAAGTCTTGAAGATATGCAGGATCTCCTTGATCTTCCACTTAGTAGGGATGAAGATGACACAGATGCCCTAGACTTTGAGTTACAACTTAAAGGTCAGATAAGGGAACTGTTGATGAGGCAATAAAGTTCCACAATAATGAAGAGTTTTGGCATTATCTGTTCCATGGGGAGATTGTTGGGATTGAACCCTACCAAAGGAACAGATAATTAAAGCCAAAACTGGATCAGAGCAGTGGATCCAGAATAAGCAGATGTTATGTATACAAGTCTCTCCCCTTGAAAGTGGTTTCAACATCTGCTGAGCTCCAAACTACCGATCTTTACTATCTGCTGACCAACAACTGCTGATCAAAGATTAATGAAGACCAAAGCCCTGCTGTTCAATCTACTGCCTTGTGTCAAGCTCTGCTGATCATGACAAGTACTGCTGGGTTCACATCAGTGGAAGGATGCAGCAGTAGTTTAGTTATCTTTATGTAATGAAATGTAATAGCAGTAGTTAGCATAAGCAGAGGTTGTATAGATCAGAGGTTAGAGTTTTTTAGGAGGTTAGATGTCACTTTCATGGTGACGTCAGCTTAGATGCTTCAGTGGTTTGCTCGTGCCTATAAATAGAACAGTACCATGCACTGTTCTATTTAGCTCTTTCACTATCTTCTTCCTGCACGAACAAATACTGTGATCAGGCTGAGGGGGAGTTTGTTGCATACTTGCATATTGTAATCGTTGTTGAAATTAAATTCAACCTTTCAGTTCAATGTTAAACTTGTATGTTAAAAGCAATTCTCCTGTTTGATTGTGAAAAGTTTGCTTCCATCATAATTCCGCTGCACAACTCATTCATCTTCATCTTAATTCAAACATAAAACACAATCAAAACCAAACTCAGATCCTTACACCCACCATTTTCAAAACCCACCATCTTCAACCATTTCTTCACTTTCTATCTCAATAATCACTACATTATAGTGCGATTTTCGTCACCAATCAATGATTCAAACACCCGATCAACTTGTTCTTCAGATTTTTTGAAGAAACCCATTTTAATTTCATACAATATCTTATTTTTTTCCTGTGATTTTGAAGTGAATCACTCGATTCGTTCGATTCGATCGCTGATAAGTGTTTCTAACATTCAAATTTCGTCAATCGTTGAAGAAATCTGAAGAAATCGGCTTCGATCTATGTAAGAAATTTTTGAATTGCATTTTTACGATCTAGGTTTTTGAATTGAGTCATTGCGTTTTACGATCTTGGCGGGGGTCCGGGGGCAGCGCCCCTGGGAGCAGGGTCCAAGGGGCAGAAAATTAATTTTCTGTAAATTACCACTGGAAAACTGCATTCGTAGACAGTTTTTGATTGTGTCCCTGGTTCAGACAATTCACAGACAGTTTTTATGTGTCTATTGCGTTTTAGAAATAAAACAGTTTTATGTGTTTTCTGGCCACTGCGTTTTAGAAAAACACATTTTTTAAGTGTTTTTAGTCCATTGCATTTTAGGTAAACACATTTTTATGTGTTTTCAGTCCATTACGTTTTAGAAAATACACTTTCTTTTGTGTTTTTAGGCCATTGCGTTTTAGAAATAAGACATTTTTAAGTGTTTTTTTTGCCATTATGTTTTACAAATAAGCCATTTTTAAGTGTTTTCTGGCCATTGCATTTTAGGTAAACACATTTTTATGCGTTTTCAGTCCATTGCATTTTAAAAAGTACACTTTCTTTTGTGTTTTTAGGCCATTGCGTTTTAGAAATAAGACATTTTTAAGTGTTTTCTGGCCATTGCGTTTTAGGTAAACACATTTTTATGTGTTTTCAGTCCATTGCGTTTTAAAAAGTACACTTTCTTTTGTGTTTTTAGGCCATTGCGTTTTAGAAATAAGACATTTTTAAGTGTTTTCTGGCCATTGCGTTTTACAAATAAGACATTTCTTTGTGTTTTTTGTGCATTGCGTTTAAAGAGAAGTCATTTTTTTACATTTTTTGTCTATTGCGTTTTACGCAACTGGGTTTCTTTCCATTGCGTTTTATGTAACTGGGTTTTCGAAATTTTTTTTTGAAAATATAGCAATAGTATACTCGTTTTAAAGATAAAAAATGCTCGTTTTTTTGGTGCAATTTTTATAAAAAAAAATAAGGTCGTATGAAAAAGTTATTAACGTTTAAAAAATTGGGGGGAATTGGAGGAGAGAGAAACTATTGTCCTGGATTGACTAGAATGCCCTTACACAAACTCACGCGCCTCCTTTCTTCCATTTAATTTCTTTCATTTAATCTTAGCCCTTGATTAAATCAGTTGATAGTCAAGATTACTTCCTAGTTTTCCTAGGCAAATAAACTTCCTATTATATCTTAACCCATATTAATAAATCAAAATCTTTTTTGGACACGTGTTACTTCATGGTGTTTTCTCACCTTATTTTCCTATTTATCTCTCATACTAAATAACAATAATAATTTTAAACAAAAAATAAGATAAGAATAAATATTTGTTTTTTATAAATAATTTTAATTTTAAACAAAAATAAATGAAAATCTTTTTTATACACGTGTCACTTTCTAATACTTTCTCATCTTATTTTCCTATTTATCTCTCATACTAAATAATAATAATACATTTAAACAAAATATATTATATAAGAATAAACATTTGTTTTTCTAAATAATAATAATAATAATTTTAAACAAAATATTAGATAAGAATAAATATTTGTTTTTCTATAAATAATTTTAAACAAAAATTTAGATAAGGATAAACATTTGTTTTTATTATGATCATATTAAATAATAATAATAATAATAATAATAATAATAATAATTTTAAACAAAAAGTTAGATAAGAATATAAACGTTTGTTTTTATTATGATCATATTAAATAATGATAATAATTTTAAACGAAAAATTAGATAAGAATAAATATTTGTTTTTCTGTAAATAATTTTAAACAAAAATTTAGATAAGGATAAAGTTTATTTATATTTGAGTAGATATATACTTTGGAGTTCGGTGATTGAAATTATGGTAAATTAGGAATCAAAGGTTCCCGTTTGATATATACTTAATAATTGTATTATTGTCTTTTTTCACTAGAATTAAATAATTATTCTAGGTCAGGCATATGCTTTGCTTTATCAAATTGTAAGTGTTTTTAGACGCATTGCTATAACGGTTTGGATTTACCATTATAATTGTACAATTCCTTCAAATGTCAAATCTGGATAACTTAGTTTCACATTTGTAATGTTAGACATACTGTTATAATTAGTTTAAACCCATCATTGATTGCACATTACATCAACATTTAGAAAGAACTCCATTTTTAAATATAACAATTCTATAATCCATTCAAAGAGAATTTAATTCTCGATTTTACGATATAATTCATAAAAAATGATGAAATATATAAAAACGTGAGGATCGATCTCCACCTTTTTGTACGTAAACTCTCTTGAATACAAATTTGAGACGATTGTTCTATGAATGAAATAAACAAATGAACGTGAAGGTGCATAAAACTAACTAAAATAATTGTATCTCATAATTTGAATGTAACATAAAAACGGGATTCAACCACATGCAATACATGTGTTTTTAACCTAATAATTGTTGGTGCATATGTCTGTCGACTTCGTCTTGTATCGAGTCTTGTATCTAGATTGGATAAACGGGAGCTCAGTAGCCTAGAATATAGTAGTTTAGGGGTGGTTGTCCAGTTCGCACGAACTGGAAGATCCAGTTCGTACGGACTGACCATGGTGAAGTCTGGTTCGTGCGAAGTGGTTGTCCTATAAATAGGAGCTCTTGTGATTTCATTTGTAACTTCTGATTACGGTAGCGAAGCTCTGCCGAAGTGTCTCCAGATCTGTAAACTGTTCCAAATCAATACAAGAGATAGTTAAAGTGATTCTAAGTGTAAATCAAGCTGCTACAACATCAATACGTCTGTTTCCGCCTTTCGTATTGATCAAGAACTCTTCTGAACGTCTCGTTTGATCGATTCAACGATCCTACAAGTGGTATCAGAGCTCAGGAGGAAGAGTTCTTACCATTTCAGCTTGTTTTCATTGAAAAATCTGATTTCTACTCACTTCTACTCATTCTTTTACACTTTTTCATCAAATTGACTAAGATTTTACAGATAAAATGGACTGATTTTGTGATATAACACGCGAAACACTATTTTAATCAATCCCTAAAAAAATCAGGACCTAATTCAACCTAAAACTTGATAAATTTTGAAAAAATATCATCAGATCGTTCGGAGATGTCTCAGTTCGTGTGAATTAGGGTTCCAGTTCGCACGGATTGATTAAATTTGATCCCAGGTCGTACGGATTGAACCCTAGGTCGTGTGAAAGGATCAGTGTGACAACTGTCACTTTTCCGTACAATCCGTACACTAATTGAACAGTAATATGTGCTTTAATAACTGTGCATGATCTAGTTTACGAGACAAATGAATTTCTGATTACGGTTATATACATACAATGGCATTTCACGTTGCAAGACTTTTATCGTTGCTACATGAAACACGATATAGTTCTAATAATACACAGAACAGAGTTGGCACCATTGTCAGACAAACTAAAAGCACTGACAGGAGTTCAGTACATAGACAGACAGTGTTTTGAGGCCCAGTATGAGCCAGAGATCAAGTGATACACTAGTATAGTGTGTAGGAAAGTAAGGGTTACAAAACTGCTTTTCTAGGTGATAGATAAAGTGCCGGAAAGTGCCTAAAACCCACATGAAGTGCAGAATTCTGCATAAATCAGCATTTTAACAAGTTTGTTACATGCAAAAATATGACAAAATGGTCCTGAATGCTTTCCTAAGTGTCGGTAATTAAAAGTGTCACAAAAGGGTACATAAAGAACACTAAACGGTATAGTTTGACACTTTAACGAACCGGTATCTAACCGAACAACCGGACATTACCCGGAACACCAAAATATTGCTAGAAGCATTGTTTTATTATTTCTGAGCTAATTATGATCCCCGAACACCCTAACACACTATATAATGCATGATACACATAAACACTAACTAATACACTTGAAATCTAGCTTAAATATCTAACTTATGGTTTAAACTTACACAAGACCCCCCCCCCATCCATATGGACGGTTAGGAGAGTGGCCCCACCCACCAAAATCTTACAAGATTTTCTCTAATCTTCCTTGATCTTACTTGGATCTTCTAAGGATATTGTATTGTACTTATGGGACATAATAACCAAAGGTTAAACACATGCGGAGAACTAGTATATTATACCCACAAGACCTTCATTCTCTTACATACCATCTTCAACCTCCATCCATCTCCTTCCTCCTCTAACTTACGGCCCAACACCCCCTCACCTCCATCAATTTTTCCAAGCCATTCCAAGACTATCCAAGGGTGATCTAAGGTGTAAGGGGCCATATAAGAAGGTTTGGTGCTCTTGGATCTTGAAGGACCTTCATCATTTGCTTTTATCCAACACTTTTGTCAACTACAACTTCAAGTGTTCTTCCCTAGCTTAGAGCTAGTAGTAAGACTCTCATAACCTTTGTTACTTCTAATTTTGAGTGGTTAAAAGATGAAATACTTTGATTATCTTGAAGAACACTAAAAGACATAATCTTGAATCTTGAACATAAGCTTAACATGTGATGAAATATGGATGAAATGATGTTGTTTAGTATATGTATGATGTTTGCTTGTTGTTTACTTGAGATTATGATGTTGATCATCATAAGGAGCTTGCTAGATTGTGATTAAACACATGATCTAGCAAGTTAGAGGATGATTATGTGTTAACACAAGAAGATCATCCTCATATATAAGCATGAACTTGAATAAAAAGATGATTTCTTGAAGAATAATAAACAAAGTAAGCTAGTAAGCTTATGGATCTAAGATTTATGGATGGTTTTTCAAAAGAACCAAGTTCAAAAGATGATTTTGAGAAAATATTGGTTCTTACTTAAACAAACACTATTTTTAGTGATGAAACAAGTAAATAAATACTTATGAAACAAGAAGATCTCACAAAGAAACATTTTTGTAAAATATGTTTACAAGTTGTAAACACCTAAAACCTTCAAGAATGAAGTTTATCAAGAAGTAAACATATTTTGGAGGGTAACTAAGTCTACTAAAAACATTACCAAGTTACTACAAGTTTTTGTGAAAGATCAAGTTCATGTTGTAGTGCAAATAACATTGTTCTTGCACTTGGTAAGAATAATATAGTTTAGAGTGGATTGTTGATTATTGTGTGTTGATTTTTGAAAAGAAAATGATATGCTTTTATAACATGGACACCTCCATTTTTAGAGGAAACTATGGCGAAATTTTTCTAAAAATATAAACACTTAAAGGAATATTTTCTAACAAATATTTACTAGTGTATTTTGACTATGGTTTTCAATATAAACTTTGCCATAATTTTTGTAACAAAAATACAAATATTGGAGGTTGGTTTTTGTAAATAAAAATGGGTGAATATATATTTAGAATATATATATATATATATATATAAAAGACACTTGTGTGAATATTTGTATACGTTGTGAAATAGTTATATTATTTTAGGGTAAAATAATATAACTTAACAAAACACCATGAAGTTTACTATCCAAAATAATACCAAAAATCACAAAGGGATAAACATATAAGTTACACACTTAATATTGTGAAATCAAACGCAAGAACGTAACTTACAGAATATTCCGGAAAATACCGTTATAAATATGTTTTTGGTAAATATTATTTTGGACACAAGAAATGAAAATATGATTTTCGTTACTATTACAAAGTATATCATATTTTCGACAAAGAGAAAATATATTGTTTTGGAAACTACAAATACGAGAATACGAATACACATACATGAGAATACCCCCATCCTTGGGAAGGAAATACTTGAGAAGTATTGTTACAAAAATATTATTTTAACAAGAGATTATGACATGGAATAATATTGAAGGCATAAAAGAAACGTAACTAAAAAACGTAAATACTAAGGCAAGGCACGGCCCTTTTGTCTAATAGACCATAGTACATTGTAGGTAGTCGTGTTTGCTGACGAACTTTGAGTTACGAGTACTGAAGACGCAAAACAGTGAGTTCATGCTCCCCCTTTTCTCTTAACTGTTTTTGGTTTTATAACTCTCGGGGGTGGAATACATGTTACGAATACTTAAACGGTATGAATTGCCTACGAAATACTAGATCATGTGAGCATAGACTTAATATTGAAATGCCGTTAATACTTAATTAGGGACGAGGGTTAGATCTAACGGGTACGGCCGAACCCCACTCATGGTCACAACTAGTACCAAGCAGTGCTTCGGTGTCTCAGTCGAGGGAAATCGACATAGTCAAGGTAAATTGACATAGTCGAAGGGAAATTCGACATAGTCGAGGGAAATCGACATAGTCGAGGGAAAATCGACAAGGGTATAAGCCTACTCATATTGAGTACTCCCTATGTCCTCACATGCCTTAATGTATTTATAAAACACTTAATTGGTATGTTCATACACGCTTTTCATACCTGTTTTCTAAGGAGTCTCTCAAAGGTTTACAAGATTACAAGTACTCACACAAACGCATGAGCTCGCTCAACTTTTGTTGATTTTATCCAAAATTACATGTATTTCAGGTAACAGGTTGGATCTTGGGCGCGGGTGTTGTTTCTAGAAGTAAATTTCAAGTATAGATGTCATCCACTTTTGTTGATTTGTAACCTAGTCGAAGGTTGTGTTTTAAAACTTAAATAACCGGTGCTTGTAATACTCAAATTTTATGAATGGATGAACATTGTTTTGATCATGTAGTTGTTTATTATGATTAAATGCAATGATATTAAACCAGTCACACATCATACGCTTCCGCAAAAGTCAGGGTGTGACAGTTTGGTATCAGAGCTTCGATTGTAGTGAACTAGGATTCCTTCTCGAGTCTAGACTACAATCACTAGAACTCTCTCACAAAAACATCTTTACAAAAAGGTTTTTCATTGCATTCATGTAAGCGTCAAGATCCATGAGTCAAACATTTTTCAAAGAAGAGACACGGCAAGGACATTAATAGGGAGGAGAACACCCCAAAATAAGGTGCCAACTAAGGCATAGTCTACATGAGTTAGACTTGCCAAAGACAAAATGACCCCCCAAAGGATAAACGAGAGTTATATGTGATATAATGCATCGAATTGCATGTTTAAGCTAAGTAACATATTTGTTTAATGATATATACATACGAATAAGTGTACGGAATAATAGTTGATGTGAATAAGATACCTTCGACTCCGAATCCTATTATTATTCTTACTCGCACGATGAAGTTATCGGCCTCACGTTCATTGCAAAACTCATGGCTGGAGTGATTACCAAACAAGATTCTAAGCTTGCTTCCGTAGGAGATGGCTGCTCTTCCCTCTCGATCGTGAAGGTGCCTGACTACGGTAGTGACGGCGAGGCAGAGGCGGCAACCTTGGAGAATTTCTTGATCAGCAGGACGAGATCCTTGCGGCTTTTGTGAAGCGAGATTGACGACACACCTGACCAGACAAGGAAGATGAAGTATTCATCTTGAAGGTGCCCCTCCAACTACTAGGAATTCTCCTTATTCCTATTTCGTTTAATCATCGTGCCTATACGCGCGTAACGATAATGAGTGTTAATGGTCCTTTCCATGTCAGAGGTATAAGGACAGTAGTGTCCCCTCCTTGGTTGATCATCTGCTTGGACGAGGGAAAATTGGGGTAACTGTGCAAGACAATTTATTATTACAGGGGCCCACGTAATAACAACTTGTAGTGCATGGAAATCCTGGTGGACTCTGCGGGTCAGGTTAATGATCACCATCCCTCCAAAAATAATCTATATGTGTTCACACCTTCATCTGGTAGAACAATACATAGACTATTACTTTAGCACTTTATAAAGTAGGAAACCTGTCTTTGCCTACTTCGTGTCTGACGCTTCTACCCGTGTACAAGACGCATGAGAACCGATATTTAAGCAAGTGAAGATGGATAACATTCAGAAAGAATCAGTGACGTTAAATTCTCCATCACCCCTACGTGAACAACTACCACATTATGAAACTTGTATGACCAGGGCGATGTAGCCTCGAGTTCATTATTACAAACAATAGGCCAAGTTACCAAGCCTATGTGAAGGCTCAGTAATTGTTTCCTCGCTTATACATTGTTGAGTATATATGCATATGATATTGGGTGATTACATATTGGCTTATGGTACTATGTACCTCATAGACAATTATGAAATGTTATCTAACCTACTTCATACCTTTTGACAGAAGAGAATGCCGCCCAGACGAGACACAGACACAAGTACGTTACCAAGGACAGAAGCCGAGCTTCAAGAACGCATCTCTCAGGTAATTGCACGACATGAAGCCCTTCGCTCTCAACACAGCGGTGGCACTAGCGGAAATAACCCTCCAACTGGCTGCACCTATAAATAGTTCCTGGACTGCAAGCCATTGAATTTTGATGGCACAGGAGGTGCCGTTGCATTTGTTCGTTGGGCAGAAAAGACTGACTCCGTTGTTAGGATCGGAGGCTCTTGTGATTGTGTTTGTTTGTGATGTTTGAACAATTAATGAATATGAAACAATGTAAAGTGCAGCGGAAATGAATAACAAACTTTGTAAACACAATCAAGGGAGAAAATAGTTTGATAACAATTGCTTCTCATAGAGTCAAAAGGTTACAAATCAAAGCAAAAGATTACAGTAAAAGCTTACAAACTAAGCTCCCCCTCAGCCTGATGCCCCAAGGTTGGATTTGTACAAGATGAAAGGATTGAACTGATGAGAAGAGCTCTCTCAGAACGAATCAAATGTAACAGTACAGAGTACTGCTCCATTTATAGACAAAACCAAACCACTGAGGCATCTCAGCTGACGTCACCATGAAAGCGACGTCTAACAGTCTAACAACCTGTATCTACTGACCTTCTAAAAACACTGCTAATCCTAACCACTGACTATACATGAAACAGATGACAAACTAAACTACTGCTATCTTTCTTCATCAGTGCTTTCCTCAAGTTTGATCAGTCCTTGATTGGGCAGTTCTTTGTCATCAGCAGTTTGTTCCAGCAGTGCTTAGTTTCCAGCAGTCTTCTAGGCTTCATCAGTAGTTATGCAGAGCAGCAGTTGTATACGAGCAGTAGATGTAAGATCATCAGCTGTTGTAATCACTTTCAAGGGAGAAGACTTAGTGCAAACAACTACTTATTGTGGATCCACTGTTGTGACCAGGTTTTGGCTTTACATTATCTGTTCCTCTGGTAGGGTTCAATCCCAACAATCTCCCCCTGGAACAGATAATGCCAAAACCTGTCATTATTCTGGATCTTTATTACTCATCAGAAGTTCCCTTACTTTTCTTTTAAATTCTTCTTCAAATTCTTTGGAACTTGTGTCATCTTCATCCCTGCACAGTGTAAGCTCAAGGAGATCCAGTTGATCTTCAACACCCAGGCCTAGTGCTTGATTCCTTGATATATGCCTCACTTCTCCATTGGTTCTGACCAGAGTCAATACATGGGTCTTTTGATCAGAGAGCCACTTTAGTATTTTTAAACCAAATGGGTTTCTTGGGAGAGATTTATTTGATGATGAGCTTAAGGTATTTGGCCTTGAGAAAAACTGTAAAGCAGTATCTTGAACTTCAGACATTCTTTTGAAAGCTTCTTCTATGACTTTATTTGCTGCAGCTATATCTTCTGCAACTTCTTTGTCAAGCAGCTCTTGTTTCTGTTGTTGATCAAGCTCACTGTCTGTGATATCTGCTGGTGATGATTGGTTCAAAACCTTTTTCGTAAGGTCTTGTAACTTTGCCAATTTTTCTTTATCTGAAGCTATTTTCTTGATAGCTTCTTCAAGATAGTCAGTTTCTTTTTCTATTTCTCCTCCAGCAGTCAGTTGTTCCCTCTTTTCTTTTCTCAACATTGTGACAGAGGTTTCTGCTGCATTTATTTGTGTTTCAAGAGTCTTGATATGCTCTTTTAGCTTTTTGTAGTTAGACTTTTTAGGAGTGTCCCTCCTTTTCTTAAGTCTTTCATAAGCTTCATCTGTTTGCTGCTTAGTCCATTTTGCTATGGCGTTTGCAGAATCCACCCTTGCATCCACCAGCTCCTGCTTCTTTCTTTTATATTCAGAAGTAAGATCAGCTATGAGTTTTCTGTATTTGTTCCAATTTGGAGCTGTCTTTTTCTTTCTTGGATCATTTTTAACCTTTTCAATTCTTTTAGCCTCATGCTTTAATGCAACTATTGGCCATTCTTTGAATTCTGTTTCTTCAGCAGGATAGAAAGTTTCTTTCATTATGTATGCAAGATATTCTTTTCTCAATTCATTTCGTTGATCTGCTTCAGGAGATAGGCTTGACACTTCTTTGTTCAGATCACTTGCATATTCTTCTATTTGCTTGACTTTGTTGAGCAGGAACTCCCTTCTTTCCAGAATGGCTTCATCTCCTTGATCCTTGCATTCAACTTTGGCTCTTATCCTTGCTTGTCTTGCTTTCATTTCGAGATATTCATCCATGTCTTCTGGAATTATGAAACCTATGAGAGAAGGGAATTTCCTTTTTGAAGGATCATCCTCAGTGTAAAATTGTTTCATCTCATTTTTCACAGCTTCTAATTCCAGTGGATATTTAGCAGCAACAGGATCATACTTTTCATCAGTAGCCTGTGTTGTGTCTCTCTTTCTTTTGTGAAGCTTTGGAGGTTGTGATGTAGGAATGATGAGATCAGTGGTGGATGTTTGACTAACAGTGGTTGAAACAACTGGTGTTTCAACCGCTGTTGTCATTACAACTACTGATATGTCAGCAGATGTCTTCTGCTTTTGAGCAGGGGATGGAAGAGGTGAGGTAGTTTTTGATGGTGGTGATGGTGGTGGTGACTCATCATCAGGAATGAAAACCCTTCTCCTTTTTAATGTAGGAGAGGCTGATGATGTTTTGGGTGGATCAGTGGTTTGAATATGAGTGGCAGTGGTTTGTGGTTGTGATTGATTGACAGTGGTTGAAACAACTGGTGTTTCAATCACTGTTGTCATTACAGCAGATGTTGTAACATCTGCTGTCTTCTGCTTTATGGCAGGAGGCAGTGGTGGTGATATGATTGTAGATGATGATGGTGGTGGAACAGTGGTTGTGATGATGTGTGACAAAGTGGTGTGTGTTGAAGGTGTGTGTGTTGATAAAATGGCAGCTATTTGGCTACTGACAGCAGTTTTTGTAACCACTGCTGTATCAGTTGTTTAGCTAACAGGTTTTGAGACCTGCTTTTCTTTTTCTTTTTCAGGCTCAATATACAGCCCATCTTCTATTCCTTTCTTTCTCAACTTGATTTTCTCCCCCTTTTTGGCATTATCTGCAAGGGGTGTATCCATGAAGAGGATGCAAGATGGAACTTTTCCACCATGGGCAGTCTTTTGTATGCTAGCCTTTATGGCCTTGATATCTTCTTGAGTGTCTTTAAACCTTGATTCCACCATGTTGGTCAGCATTTGTACTTGAATAGCATGCTTTTGATCAGCCATATGTTGCTGTTTTTCAAGCATGGGTTGAAAGATATTCCAAAGCTCATTTGCAGCAAATGCATGTTGTGCAGGTGCTTGAGCAGGAACAGCAGTAGCTTGTGCTTTTTGAGCTTTTAAAATCTCTTGCACCATATCTTTAATTTCAGCAACTGAATCTTCAAGTTTTTCAACCCTGTTCGTCAATTCCTGATATTTTAAATCATCACCCAAATTAATGGGATCATCTGATTTCCCTCCTGAAGAGGTTGTACCAATGTGTGACTTAGGAACAGTGTTCCAGAAATCATCCATTGATGCCCCTTGTTCTTGGTACTGGGGACTTCTTTCTTCAGCACTCGATAAACCTTTGATGATACCGGTGGTTAGAATCAACTCAATGGTGGTTACCGATGTTGCCATGGAAGAAATTGCCTTCAAGGGAGTCTTATTAATGAAACAACTGTCCAACTGAAGATCTGTTGATCCATCAGTTGTAGTTGCTGCTCCACTTGAACTACCACCGAGAGTTACTTGTAACTCAGGGGGTGTAACCTCCTCAGTTGTTGCTGGGATAGCAGGGGTATAAGCAACAGACCCAGTCACTTGTTAAGGTATACTCTCAGTAATGGGTGATAGAGAGGAACTGGTTTGTGTCTGTGCAATACCAACTGCATGCAACAGGGGTATTATTGATTGTGGCATTATGATTGGTGAGGGTATGGGTGTTGAAAGAGACATGTCCTTGGGATCAGGACTGTGGAAGATAGATCCGAGTGGATCCAGAGCTTCATAATTTGGTGTCCCTGTGATTACAACCTGATCCTTTGTGAGGATGCAGGAGGAGTTTTAGGCATAGGTTGAGATCTTTCTTCCAACTGCTGTGAGGAAGTAGCAGCAGTGGTTTGTGGTGACATTTGTTTTGTCACTGGCAGTTGCTCTGGGATCTCATCTTCCAGAGTTGCCTTTGTTTTGGGTTTGGTGGGTTTTCTGGATGTTTTTCTTTTGGTCTTTTTGGTAATGTCAGGTGTGGGTTTCAGAGCAGTGGTTGTGCTGCTCTGATCACCTGGAGCAGTGGGCTCAGCAGAAGTTGCCTGAGGATCAGTGGCAGTTTTTAAAGTCTGCTCAGGCACCTTTGCTTTTAATTTTATTGGTGCCATCATTCTTGAAAATGTTTCAATTGTTAAACTTTTTATTTGAAAATGGACACCTTGTTTGGGCAAATTTTCATCCTCTTTTTCAAATTTTTGTTTAAAGTAATAGCTCAGAAATCTTGGAAAAAGAAGAAATGATTTGCTGTCAACATTCTTTACCATGTCATTGAAGATCTCCTGGGAGTAGTTGAAATCTTTATTGTTTAAAATAGCATATCCCAGGCATTGAATCTTCAATGGTATTTCGTTAAAAGCTGTTGTTTTATTTGAAACACAACTTAAAAGTGTGTGGAATAAAAATCTGGGTGCAGATGGAAAATAACCTTTTTCTAAGGTATCTACCTTTGATTGTTCTGCATATCCCCTTTTTATGAAATCAGTTTTCATCACGACTTTATCAAAAGATATTTTACCGTTCTGGTCATTCAGTTTGAAGACCTCTGAGATTGATTTTGGGGTTATTTGAAACGCTTTACCCTGTATCGAGGAGTTGATGGCAATGACTTTGTCGCCTTGTTTTTCAAGCGTCGCCTTCTTCCAGAACTCTCTCTGGGTTTGCAAGTAAATGGGAGCATCTGTTGTCAACAAAGTTTTGTACTTTGATGCAGATAGTGTATCAATGATGGAGTCAAAGGTGTGGTTATTGGTAGGTTTTGTGAGGAGACCCACGTAGTTATGAGGTGATTTGTATGGGATTTCAATGGTTTCTTCAGTCGTTTGAGCGACCTCTTTTGAAGATGATGGTGATTTTGGTTTAGATTTTGATTTTGATTTTGACTTCATCATTTTGATGAAGAAGAATCGGAGAGGGTTTTGAGAAGAAAGATTGAAAACTGCTTTGTGAAGAGAACTTTGGAATTCAATTCGACAGTGTAAAACCCTGTTTGGGGTTTTGATCAGGGTTTTATTTAGGAAAAAAATGATCGCTGATTGTGGCAGCGGTTATTATGATCTGAAGGCTAAAAACTGACCACGTGTCAAACACTGATGAAATGGATGAAGGGTGGAGAACAGTTGCTTTAAGAGCCACTGATGAATCAAGCATCAGTAGTTACAACGGTAATAATGAGGACAGTGGAAGATTATTACTATCAGTAGATAGTATATCAGTGGATAAGACACTGATTTTGAGCATCAGTGCTTACCGAGCAAAATGAAGAGTCAATGATAGACTTTCAGCAGTGGATAGTTTTTAGTGATCAGATGCTTTAACTAAACAGTGATTAGGGTAGATGGTACAGATTTGAAGTACAAGTATTTCAGCAACTGTTTTTGAGAGTATTTCATTCAAGGTTTTTGCCACATGTCAATTTTGAAGGACAGTGGTTTTAGTAACCCAGATGATGAGAACTTTTTGCTAAGACAACTCATTTTCGTTTAATATCCAATTAAATCATGAGTGCCCCAGTAATTTAAGTACAGTTTGGCAATCAACCTTTGATAAATGTTTAAAAACAAACCTGAGTATGACATGATCTTGAACAATGTACCAGTTCCTTTTGATCAATTCATGAGGACAATAATACCAACAAAAATAAGGTACTATGTCCTGACAGGTAATTGAAACTAATGCCAACAAAAACAAGCAAAAGTTCAAAATATATTACTCAGAAAAAAAATGAATAATATATCCTGATTATTCAAGAGAATCCTTTATAAAAAAATTGTAAAGGATTTTCTAAGAACAGTATCAAAAAGGATCTGGTGTATTTTCAAAAGAACACGTAATCATAACATTCTCAAGTTTATAAAAATGGTCAGTGGTAGGAAATTTTAAATACATTTTGACCACTGTTAGGAACCATTTTCTTGTCAGTTGGTTGCAAACATGGTCCTCTTTGAAGTTCATTCACCGGGATCAAAACCTTTACCTGAACAAATGAATGCACACAGTTGCTTAATGACCATTATTACCCTAAACTTTGACTCATAGGTGTTTTATGCTTATACTCTTTTCTTTTGACATCAAAAGTTTTGAGATAAACACACTTCTGAGTTTTTGTGAATTTTCTTCTTCCCTTTTTACCCTTTCCAATCATAAGTATTGAAATACTTACTGAGGGGTATTTATTGAAGGAATACTTGTTCCAGAATCATTTTGCAGTAATGTTTTGAGAGATTTGGTCATTTCTGCACATGCTTATGCCATCCTTCTCATTACCTATGATCTGGACATTTTTTACTCCTGATTTTCTTAATGTATTTTAACATAGTTGATTTTGTCCTTTTGAGGAACTCAACCTGTTTTCAACACATAAGATCTGAATGACTAAAGCTTTAATTTCCCTCTTTTTATGTTAGCAAAACATCAATGTTTTTATGAACATAGGTTTTGTTAATCTGAGGTTCATACTTTAGTATTTAATAAAAACATCACAGATTATACATCAACAATTGAAATCAATCTAGAAAATAAGATATAATCTCATAGTTTAACAGATATTGTTTTCAGATCTAGAAACCATGAGTGTCTTGTGCATGAATTCACTTGTTGTGTGAAATTTGTGTGTCATATGACATCTTGGTTGATGTACAGAGTTTTTGAATAACCATTTTGATCATGATTTACTCGTTACTCTGTTTTTCAACTAAATACAACCAACCTTAGTATCAATGAATTTTGAGCCGAACTGATATGTCAAATTGATTGTTAGATCGAATTCGACTGTCCAGGCTCTGATACCAATTGTTAGGATCGGAGGCTCTTGTGATTGTGTTTGTTTGTGATGTTTGAACAATTAATGAATATGAAACAATGTAAAGTGCAGCGGAAATGAATAACAAACTTTGTAAACACAATCAAGGGAGAAAATAGTTTGATAACAATTGCTTCTCATAGAGTCAAAAGGTTACAAATCAAAGCAAAAGATTACAGTAAAAGCTTACAAACTAAGCTCCCCCTCAGCCTGATGCCCCAAGGTTGGATTTGTACAAGATGAAAGGATTGAACTGATGAGAAGAGCTCTCTCAGAACGAATCAAATGTAACAGTACAGAGTACTGCTCCATTTATAGACAAAACCAAACCACTGAGGCATCTCAGCTGACGTCACCATGAAAGCGACGTCTAACAGTCTAACAACCTGTATCTACTGACCTTCTAAAAACACTGCTAATCCTAACCACTGACTATACATGAAACAGATGACAAACTAAACTACTACTATCTTTCTTCATCAGTGCTTTCCTCAAGATTGATCAGTCCTTGATTGGGCAGTTCTTTGTCATAAACAGTTTGTTGCAGCAGTGCTTAGTTTCCAGCAGTCTTCTAGGCTTCATCAGTAGTTATGCAGAGCAGCAGTTGTATACGAGCAGTAGATGTAAGATCATCAGCTGTTGTAATCACTTTCAAGGGAGAAGACTTAGTGCAAACAACTGCTTATTGTGGATCCACTGTTGTGACCAGGTTTTGGCTTTACATTATATGTTCTTCTGGTAGGGTTCAATCCCAACATCCGTTCTAAGAATGAGTAACTGTTTGCCCCAGCGGAGTGTCACCTATATTTCAGGGTTGTTTTTGGACGGCGCACTCTCTTGGTGGAACCTTCAGGTTCAGACCCTCGGTGACGAAGCTGCGCATGCGTACGTCCAGCGATTTCATGACTTGTCTAGGGTCGTTCCCTACTTAGTCAAGCCAGAATTCAAGAGGATTGAACGATTCATTTGGGGGCTTGCACCTCAAATTAGGAGCATGGTTACTACCTCAAAGCACTCAACCATCGCAGAGGCTATCGATTTGAGTGTCACTCTTACTGAAAAAGCTCTAGGCATGGGAAAATTTTCGGAATCTGAGGATAACAAGAAAGAGACTCATGTGGAGTCATCAGATAACAAGAAGAGGAAGTCTTCAAACCTAAAGATAGTCACCCAAGTCGGCTATGGAAGCTCTAAAGCAAACAAAAGAAAAGAAGTGAACCCGCCCCATGGCCGGAAAGCTTACGGAGCTACTAAAGAGGCCAGTGGTAAGGTTTATTTGGGAAATAAGCCGAGATGCGAGGAATGCAATTTCTACCACGAAGGTCGTTGTCTAAGGCCCAAGTGTGGAAAGTGTGGAAAGGAAGGGCACAGCAAGGATGCCTGTTGGGCGAAGGATCCAGACGGAGGAGACAATGGTAAAATTCCAGGCTGCTACAGGTGTGGTGAAGTAGGGCACTTTAGGAAAGATTGCCCTAGGAAGAACCAAGCAAGGAAGGGTCTTCACGATCGGAGCTCGTGAAGCACGCCAGGATCCAGATGTGGTTACGGGTACGTTCCCTATTAACCAACCTTATGCATCTATTTTTTATTAATACTGGCACCAACTTTAACCTTGCATGCTTAGAACTTAAGAAATTGCTTGGCCTAGTTTCGAGTATAATAGATGTCCTGTATTCTTTATAAATGGGCATATAGAAGGCTAGTTTAAGCAGACGAAGCGATTAAGGATTATATTTTGGGGACTCAGGAGGCCGGGACCTTCTGTTACCATTGACTTGGGAAGTCATGATATGATAGTCAGCATGGATTGGATATCCAAGTATAGAGCTGAAATCGTTCAATATAAGGAAAAAAATTAGTCGCATCCCTCTTGCGAATGATGAAACATTTATAGTACACACCCTTCTTGCCTTAGGTGCAAGGGTACTAGGCCCCATAAGACCGTGGGTCTGCAACATCTCTCATTGGTTAAAGAGACACAGAAGCGCCTCCGAGTAGACTGCATAGCCTTCCTAGCTCATGTTGCCAATAAGGAAACCAAGGAGCCAGAGCCTGAGAGCATCCCCGTGATGGAAAAAGTTCCATAAGACTTTCCTGAAGACTTGCCAGGAATACCTCCACAGCAACAAGAGGAGTCTAGAATGAACCTAGTGCTAGGAGCGGCACCAGTGCCGAATGACGCCTTACTGACTAGCTTCGTCCAAGAAGCATGAGCCTCTGATATAACTGCAAGAGCTGCTAAACAAATGAAATTAAAGACATGACGCCCTTAGTTAAGAACACAAAGAGACAGTTGACAGTTTCCACTTTGCATCAATTCCAGAGAATTGGACATCAAGGATTGGTATCCTTTGCCAAGGATTGATGACATGAACAGACCAATCGTCAGGTTATAGTTACCACTCCAAGATCGACTTGAGGACAGGATGTCCTCAACTATGAATACAAGAAGGAAATATCCCTAAAACGACCTTTAGGACTCGCTTCGAACGTTACGAGTTACTTGTCGTACCATTTGGCTTAACACATGCACCAACGATATTCATGGACCTCATGAATCAGGTGTGCAAGCGTACATGGATAAGAACATGATTATATTTATTGGCTACCTTCTCATAAGCTCGAAGAACAAGGAAGGTCATGAGCGACATCCGCAATCTACCTTGCGACTCTTAGAGAACGAACAGTTATGGGCTAAGATGTCGAAAAGCAGATTTTGAATTCGCGAGGTAAGAACTTTAGCATACATGGTGGATAAGAATGAGATCCATGCCAACCCTGCAATCAAGAGCTAAGGAGTTAGAGTTGTAATTATGTGACGCTTCTCGACAAAGTCTCGACTGCGCGTCGATGCAACAAGACCACGGCATTGCATACGCGTCACGTTGATTAAGGGATCATGAGGAGAAACCTCGATCTAGATACAGTAATTGCTCGCCGCAAACTTGACATCATTACCTGTAAGAAAACGCTGCACGACCTTTACTGATCGCGAGGGTTGCAGCACACCGTTGATCGTAAGAACTTAAACATTAACGAAGATGGACTGAGCTGCTGAACGATGCAGACTGTATGGACATGTTACGTGCTTGGGTGATAAACTTTGATGAAAAGTTGGAACACCCCTTTGCCCTTAGTGGAATTTTCCTAAAGCAGTATTTATCACACCACTGTTTAAACCGCTTCGTGTTAAGCTTTAGATGGAACATAATAAATCGATCCCCGTTGTGTTAAACGGAGACCGGAGATAAACGATCTACTGGCGCGAGTTGGTTCAGGAAAAATTAGAGGCAATGTCGTTCAGATATGTGATCATATCAAGACAGCCCGCGGAATACAGAAAGATTGCGCCGATGAGCGGCAGAAATCGTAGAAATTTGAGATAAGAAGTATGGCTTTAATGGGAGCCTCGACTTAAGAAGGTGTGGTGCGATTTGGAAAAGTGAAAGATTGGATCCCTGGTATATTAGACCTTTCAAGATCCTGGTAGGGATCGGAACCATTGCTCACAAACTGAAACTTCCAGAAAAGATCAGTAGTGATCGTGACACATTCTGTCTAATCTTTAGAGGAGTCTGACTCAAGGAACAGCCGTTGTTCCCACAAACAAGATTCACGTCAACGACAAACTCCAATTTACCATAGAACCTGTTAAGGTTGCGGACTGAAAGTCCACAAAACACAGAGAAGACGTAATTGATTTATTTGAGTACGTTAGAATTCATATCATGCCCCAGAGTTACATGGGAACATGAAGACAAATTGTAAACCTAAGTGACCACATTTGATTCACAACTCCCCTGCGACCGATGGCATCGCTTGAATTTCGGGACGAAATTCTTTTAACGGGGGGAGTCTTTGACAACTGTCACTTTTCCGTACAATCCGTACACTAATTGAACAGTAATATGTACTTTAATAACTGTGCATGATCTAGTTTACGAGACAAATGAATTTCTGATTACGGTTATATACATACAATGGCATTTCACGTTGCAAGACTTTTATCGTTGCTACATGCAACACGATATAGTTCTAATAATACACAAAACAGAATTGGCACCATTATCAGACAAACTAAAAGCACTGACGGGAGTTCAGTACATAGACAGACAGTGTTTTGAGGCCCAGTATGAGCCAGAGATCAAGTGATACACTAGTATAGTGTGTAGGAAAGTAAGGGTTACAAAACTGCTTTTCTAGGTGATAGATAAAGTGCCGGAAAGTGCCTAAAACCCACATGAAGTGCAGAATTCTGCATAAATCAGCAAAATTCAGCATTTTAACAAGTTTGTTACATGCAAAAATATGACAAAATGGTCCTGATTGCTTTCCTAAGTGTCGGGAATTAAAAGTGTCACAAAAGGGTACATAAAGAACACTAAACGGTATAGTTTGACACTTTAACGAACCGTTATCTAACCGAACAACCGGACATTACCCGGAACACCAAAATATTGCTAGAAGCATTGTTTTATTATTTCTGAGGTAGTTATGATCCCCGAACACCCTAACACACTATATAATGCATGATACACATAAACACTAACTAATACACTTGAAATCTAGCTTAAATATCTAACTTATGGTTTAAACTTACACAAGACCCCCTCCCCCCATCCATATGGACAGTTAGGAGAGTGGCCCCACCCACCAAAATCTTACAAGATTTTCTCTAATCTTCCTTGATCTTACGTGGATCTTCTAAGGATATTGTATTGTACTTATGGGACATAATAACCAAAGGTTAAACACATGCGGAGAACTAGTATATTATACCCACAAGACCTTCATTCTCTTACATACCATCTTCAACCTCTATCCATCTCCTTCCTCCTCCTCTCACTTACGGCCCAACACCCCCTCACCTCCATCAATTTTTCCAAGCCATTCCAAGACTATCCAAGGGTGATCTAAGGTGTAAGGAGCCATATAAGAAGGTTTGGTGCTCTTGGATCTTGAAGGACCTTCATCATTTGCTTTTATCCAACACTTTTGTCAACTACAACTTCAAGTGTTCTTCCCTAGCTTAGAGCAAGTAGTAAGACTCTCATAACCTTTGTTACTTCTAATTTTGAGTGGTTAAAAGATGAAATACTTTGATTATCTTGAAGAACACTAAAAGACATAATCTTGAATCTTGAACATAAGCTTAACATGTGATGAAATATGGATGAAATGATGTTGTTTAGTATATGTATGATGTTTGCTTGTTGTTTACTTGAGATTATGATGTTGATCATTCATGTGTGCAAAATGCAACATATAAATTACATCAATTATGGCATAAAACTAACCCTTTTTTAGTACTAAGGTTGGAAAAGTGTGTTTTTGTCTTCCTTTTGTATTTTCAGGATTAAATGAGCTCAAATAAACAAAAGAAGCAAAAAGGCAGCTAAATCTAACAAAAATACAAGAAAAGGGATAAACGTGGCATGCCCGACCTCCCGACAGCATCTTCCCAAGCAAAACAAGAAAACAGAAGGCTGAACATGCCCCGTGCTCAGTGAACACGGGGGCGTGCCCAAGTGTCAGCAGAAAAGACAAAGTTGTAGAAGCTTCTATCACCCACCACGGGGGCGTGCTCAGCGGACACAGGGCCATGGTCAACTCTAAGATTCGCAGAATCTGGGGAAATCTTGATAGTACAGATACGCTTCTGCACACGGGGTCGTGCCCAGCGGATACGGGGGCGTGGTCAACTAATGCAGACAAACTGTAATTAATGAAGACAGAGAAGAAGGATGGACACGGGGCCGTGCCCAATGGACACGGGGCCGTGCCTGAGCTGCTGTTCAGGCTATAAATAGGGGTGCTTGGCTCATTTGCAAACCATCCCTTGGCACACCACCTCTCTCACACTTCACCCACCACCCACCACCATCACAACACCATCATCCACCACCATCATCCATCGTCCATCGTAGAGTGTGTGAGTCGTCTCGGGATCCAAGATTGATCGTAAGAGTTCTTGACAATCAAGGCCATGTTTGCCTAAGTCTCTTACATCACTTGGTGAAGACAAGTGTCTAGTGTAATACTTTTTATTTTTAATCTTTTCGCAGTTTTTATTTAGTTATGTATTAATGACTTTAATAACTAGTTTCTTATGTTGAAGGTGATTCTTCCTTATCGTTTGTCCATGGTGTCTTGGCATTATTTTACTGTCTATATAAAATAAAAGATTTTCACCATTCATATCTCCATGGTCTATATGGAGATATGTTGGCTACCTGGTCGGGGGTTAAGGGAACGGTTTGGTAAGAGTCTTGCCTTGTTCAGTGTATAGATCCTGCAAGGACTTGGTTCAAATTTAGTAGGACCTCCTTCAATACCCACCGGTATTGGATGGCGGGGGTCCAAACTCTTTGATCCCCTCATATGTAAGCTACTATTAATACTTTAACCCGGCTACTTAGGACTGTATCCTTGCTGACTCAGACTACTTAGCCGAGGGTAACGTCACCTTCAAAAGAGGGGCCTACCATAATATGCATTAATAACTTAATTAAATATCTTTCAATAATCCGACCCTTTAGGATTGTATCCTTGCTGACTCAAACTACTGGGTTAAGGGTAACATCACCTTCAAAAGAGGGGCCTACTACAATAACTAAGATAATCTCTTAAAAAGTGCAAAAGTGCGGAAATAATCAAAGGTTACACTAAACACGAGTCGGAGCCAAGTGATTCATCTTGTCTATCTGTTTTTATTTTTATTTTATTTTTCAGCATTTTAGTTAGTTTTATTTTTCTTAGTTTAAAACATTTTTCTAACTTTTTGATTTGATTAGACGTTTAGGATAAACCGGTACTAAAAGCTCTTGTGTCCTTGGACGACCTCGGTATCTTGCCAACACTATACTACGCTCACGATGGGTGTACTTGCCCATATGTGTGTTTAGTGTTAGTAAATATCGTGTTTTATAAATTTAAAACTTGACTAAAAAGTGTAAACGGGCTTAAAATATACATTAAAAACCTATCACACTACACACGCATCAAGTTTTTGGCGCCGCTGCCGGGGACACAAGGATTTTAAGAAAGTTAGGAATCAACGGCCTAATCGTTTATTTTTTCTAATTTTTTTTCTTTTTTTAGGATTTTCTTAGTTTTTCAGTTTCTGCAGAGCTCATCACGGGTCGTGCCTGGTCGGACACGGGCCGTGCCCAGCATTGTTACTGGCAGTTTTTATTTTCCGAGTTACAGAGAGTTGAGCACGGGGCCGTATCGATGCAACACGGGGCCGTGTTGAACTCCCTAGTAACAGGGATCCGGAAAACAATCACTGTATCTCCGACCACGGGCCGTGTTCATCTGAGCACGGGGCCGTGGTGAAGCTTCTGACCAACGATCTTTTCTATTTTTATTGCAGGACTTGGAACCCAGGCGCCACATCTAAACTTTCTACGTAGTGTATGAGCTCCAGTTCTAGTAGAGACATAAAAGAACCTCTTGAAGAACCCGAACGCTTTCTCAGAAAAAGACATAAAGCTAAAAACCAAGAGAAAGTTTCGGGGGACCCACTTCCAACGGCGGACCAACGTACCCTCATGGATTACCTACGACCCACCGTAGGTAATTTCGGCACCGCTATCAATGCACCGAATGTCGAAGCCAACAACTTCGAACTTCGATCGCATTTGATACAAATGCTTCAAAACTCCGCAACCTTCCATGGGCTTGCGGACGAGGATCCCCATCTACATATTACTAATTTCTTAGAAATATGTGATACTTTTCGGATCAATGGAGCATCAAAAGACGCCATCCGCCTTCGAATGTTCCCATTTTCGCTAAAAGACCGAGCTAAGGCTTGGCTTAACACCCTCCCAGTTGGCTCGGTAAACACCTGGGATGAACTAGCCCAAAAGTTTCTATATAAGTATTTCCCTCCTGCTAAAACGGCTAAACTAATGACTGAAATTAATACATATTCACAAGAGGATGGGGAATCCTTATATGAAACCTGGGAAAGGTTCAAGGAGCTACTAAGAAAGTGTCCTCATCACGGTCTTGCGGTATGGCAAAAAGTCTCCACTTTCTATAATGGATTGTTGCCACACACAAGACAAACACTTGACTCTAGCTCCGGGGGACTTTTAGGTAATCGTCGTCCGAATGAAATTTATAATCAAATTGAGGAAATTGCTCAAACCAATTTTCAGTGGCACACTCCCCGAGGCAATAAAACCATTGCCCCGGGCGCCCATAAGGTTGATGAAAGCACTTCCTTGCAAGCCCAAATCGAGGCCCTCACTTCAAAAATTAAAAAGTTAGAAATGGCAAAAACGGCCTCGGTTATGGCTTGCGAGGGGTGTGGTGGGCCACATGAAAATTGGAGTTGTATGAAAGAAATGGATAATCAAACAGAATCGGTAAACTACATTGATAATAGACCTAGGCCGTCAGGTCCTCCATCGGGTACCTACAACCAAGGATGGCGTAACCACCCTAACCTTGGTTGGAGAGAACCCGGCAATAGTAGTAACCAACAAAATCAACGAACAAACTTTCAACAACCAAGAAACGAGTCACAAAATTTCTCTCAACCACAAGGGGACGAGAAAGGCTTGAAGACACCGTATCTCGCCTCATCTCCGACTCCGAAAAGAAAAACTAGGATCGATTTCAACAATTGGAATCGAATTTTAGAAATCAACAAGCTAGTATTCAAAACGTCGAAAAACAATTAAATCAACTTGCTCAAAATTTCTCCGAGAGACCACAAGGCGCGTTACCAAGTAATACCGAAACCAACCCAAAAGCGCAAGTACACCTCATCACATTAAGAAACCATACCGTGGGTCCCGAGGAAGCTCCAATGCCTCCAACTGAAAAGAGCCGATCTAGCCAAGCCACAACTCCATCCACTACCCAACAAGAGACGGCTTCTCCACCAATTCAAGAGCCCACAAAGAGTCCTCAAGTTCCGTACCCCGGTCGGTTGATTCAACAAAAGACCGATGAGCAATTCGCAAAGTTTGAAAACTTACTTAAACAATTGCATGTCAATATTCCATTTATCGAAGTCCTAACTCAAATGCCTAAATATTCAAAATTTATGAGGGACTTCCTCACTCATAAAAGGAAAATTGAATCATTGCAATTAGTTAACTTAGGCGAAGAATGCTCCGCCTTGTTACTCAACAAACTCCCGCAAAAGAAGCTTGACCCCGGAAGCTTCACAATTCCTTGCTCGATTGGGGAATCCCCCATTCGTAATGCATTAGCCGATCTCGGGGCAAGCATCAACCTCATACCCTCATCAATGTTCAACCGGCTCGGCTTAGGAAAAACAAGCCCTACAAAAATAAGCATACAACTCGCCGATAGATCCGTCAAATATCCACAAGGTGTCGCTGAAAATCTATTGGTCAAAGTCGGCGAATTTGTCTTTCCGGACGACTTTGTCATACTAGATATGGAGGAAGATACCGAAGTACCACTCATCTTAGGGAGGCCATTCCTAGCTACGGCTCAAGCGGTGGTAGATATGAATGATGGAACACTAACATTGAGGATTGGGGACGAGGAAATGAAGTTTTGAGTTGGAAAAAGAGTAGAAGACGACGACCCGGTCAACTATATGAAGGTCATAGACTCAAGTTTGGATGACGCTCTCCGACGGTGCAGCATGGGATGCAAAACATCCCACTTGGGTGACATATGACCAGGCTTTGGGTCTAGCCAAGGACCCTTATAAACGTGGCGCACCACGGAGGAATTCCGCGGAACTATCCTTAGCTTAGTTTAGATTAATTTTTATGTTTTCTAGTTTAGTTTTAATTTGCAGGAATAAAACACACTCAGGATGGTGAAGGATAACAAGGGAAACTTGCACCAGCACCCCATGCACGAAAACAGGGCCATCCAACAAATTTTTCTTCATTACAGCAAGTTCAGCACGGGGCCGTGCTCACCCAACACGGCCCATGCTCAACCATCTGCAGAAAATTACCCAGTTCAGGTAACTGGACACGGGCCGTGCTCACCCAGCAGCCCCCGTGTCCAGGCTTTTGTTTCTTTATTTTATTTTCTGTTACTGGCGATCTGAACACGGGGCCGTGCCCGGACACCACGGGGCCGTGTCCAGACGGCCAGTAACATAATTTTTTGCTTTTTCACACCTTTTTACACATTCAATCAACCTAAAAATTTATTTTTGGGACACATTGAGGACAATGTGTAATTTAAGTGTGGGGGGGATGCTAAAACCTTGAATCTTGCAAGTCCTAAATACAAGCCTTACACAAAACTCTATTGGAACCGCTAATCACCCCAATTTTTTTCAAAAAATTTTCATTTTTTTACTTGTCTATGTTTAATTTGGGAATTTCAAGTTCTAAAAAAAGGTTATATTTTTACAAATTTACAACCGATAGCGTCGTGATAAAAAGAACCAACATAAGAAAATTATGAAACGGCATGACAAGCTTAGTTAAAATTTGATTATATATACTTGATCACATAAAAACTCATTCCCACAAAAAAGTGAGTTTTGAGCCTTTATTGAGCATACAAATACATATCTTTAAACTAATTGCTCATTTTTCGTTTCTTGTGTGAATAGCCGCTTGGTTCTTACGACTCTAGAACTTGCCACGACAATACATTCCCAATCCTTACCAACTTAAACCTGAGTAAGTAAATGATGGAGGCATTAGGACTAACCCTTTTTATTTCTACACCATTATTTTTCTTTTTTTTAACACCTACCCAAAATCCCCCTAGTTAACCCCTTTGAGCCTAAACCTGTTCATTTCTTAACCCAAAACAAACACCCTTTTACCCACCAAAACTTTTTTTATTTTTAACCCTTTGTTTTAGTAACAAGCTCGGTTTTTCTTATGACTTTCAAAAAAAATGATGATGAAGCAAAAGAGAAATAAACAAACAAGTTTATCAAAAATAACTTTGTTTGAATAATGGCTTCATCAAAATAAAATTTGCAAAAAAAAAAGTCTTACGAAAACCGACGCTTTTTACGCCTTTCGCCCTTTTACTAACCACTAACCCAACCACCTACCTTTAACCCAAGCCTTACCCTTCACCCCAAAAGTCCCCTTGATATTTACAAAGGTTTATAGTTAAAAAGGAGGAGGATTGATTGCTTGGCAAGCCTATGGTAGGAGTAAGTTCCATGCCGCTCTCGAGTGATCCACTAAAATACATCTTCGGTCGAGTGTTGAGTGATCCCCGTTAGGTATGTGAACTTGTATATAAGTGGAATTTTAAAAAGGCATGTTATGCCCTAATAAGTAATTTATCTTATGTAATGTTTTAAATAAATCATGACGAATAGGATTGTAAATAAATAAAAATAAAACTTAATAAAGAATCTTGGAAATCCCGACACTCTATGACAAGCCCAAAAACCTTCTCTTCTACCCATTCCATTTGGGAGTGTAAAGCCACATTATAAAGATTTTTGCTTGAGGACAAGCAAAGATTCAAGTGTGGGGGTATTTGATGTGTGCAAAATGCAACATATAAATTACATCAATTGTGGCATAAAACTAACCCTCTTTTAGTACTAATGTTGGAAAAAGTGTGTTTTTGTCTTCCTTTTGTATTTTCAGGATTAAATGAGCTCAAATAAACAAAAGAAGCAAAAAAGGCAGCTAAATCTAACAAAAATACAAGAAAAGGGATAAACGTGGCATGCCCAACCTCCCAACAGCATCTTCCCAAGCAAAACAAGAAAACAGAAGGCTGAACACGCCCCTTGCTCAGTGAGCATGGTGGCGTGCCCAAGTGTCAGCAGAAAAGACAAAGCTGTAGAAGCTTCTATCACCCACCATGGGGGCGTGCTTAGCGGACACAGGGCCGTGGTCAACTCTAAGATTCGCAGAATCTTCGGAAATCTTGATAATACAGATACGCTTCTGCACGCGGGGTCGTGCCCAGCGGACACGGGGGCGTGGTCAACTAATGCAGACAAACTGCAATTAATGAAGACAAAGAAGAAGCATGGACACGGGGCCATGCCCGAGCTGCTGTTCAGGCTATAAATAGGGGTGCTTGGCTCATTTGCAAACCATCCCTTGGCACACCACCTCTCTCACACTTCACCCACCACCATCACAACACCATCATCCACCACCATCATCCATCGTCCATCGTAGAGTGTGTGAGTCGTCTCGGGATCCAAGATTGATCGTAAGAGTTCTTGACAATCAAGGCCATGTTTGCCTAAGTCTCTTACATCACTTTGTGAAGACAAGTGTCTAGTGTAATACT
The DNA here is from genome assembly GCA_030545235.1 of Helianthus tuberosus. NCBI lineage: Eukaryota > Viridiplantae > Streptophyta > Magnoliopsida > Asterales > Asteraceae > Helianthus > Helianthus tuberosus. The sequence goes on from JARYGA010013403.1 coordinate 40,573, forward strand.
TTTTATTTTTAATCTTTTCGCACTTTTTATTTGGTTATGTATTAATGACTTTAATAACTAGTTTCTTATGTTGAAGGTGATTCTTCCATATCGTTTGTCCGTGGTGACTTGGCATTATTTTACTGTCTATATATGTCACACCCCAACCGATGGCGGAATCATCGGGGTATGGCACTGAGCGAAACAGATTGTCCAGAAGTTTCCATAACAATTATCATTACTATTCAATTTAAAATAACATGTCCCATACCATGCCTCAAACAGTAAACAAATTATTACAGATAAAAATCTAGGCAAATAATTCTGTTCCGACAACTCAGATTTTCAAATAGAGCAATTGTTT